>JAOEGS010021345.1:0-37520 GCA_025447755.1 Corythornis vintsioides | reverse complement strand
CTTGGTCTAGGTGCCCCTGCTCTGGCAGGGGGGTTGGACTAGATGATCTTCTAGGTCCCTTCCAACCCCTAACATCTATGAATCTATGAATCTATACTTCCAACAAACAATGGCGAGTGCATGTTGGAAAATTGCTGATTTAAAGTGCCAATTTGCATAAACTCAGTTTAATCTTATATTCCCCCATTGTAGGCTTGTGACAGTGTAATTTGCCTTAATTTGGATGAAATTTTATTTAACTGAATTTTGAGTGTTCCCCCTGATTTCCATCAGTTTGGGGTTTATTGTACACCAGTCAGTTCTCTCACATCCAGCTGACAGTGCCTGTAAATTTCAGGTTAATTAACTCACATCTGGTTTTTCACAAGCAGAAATCCAAAGTTCTGCAGCCAATTATTACTAGCTGAAGTGCTTTTTGCTCTCACTTGTCTGGGGATGAAACTAGTGAATCTTTGATTTTTAAATCTATATTCTCCCAGTCTGATGCCTTGTTAGAAGGCCAAGGGTTATTAATTTCAAAAACAGAAGGTAGAGTTTAATGAATAATGAATAGCAGCTGTTGGAAACAAATCGTTGTAGCCCTGGGACTGTCTTTCCCTATGTTACAATTACACTTTGATTGACCTCAACAATAACTAACAAGCATGCCCAGCTGGATCATAAACCAAGTATATACTATGTCCAGTTAGGGTGTAAAATTTCACATCAATGAAACACTCCCTGTCACACCAACTCTGGCCCATCATATGTCAATCAGACCTGCAAATAAACTTATTAGAGCTGTGACATGCATTTTCCTAGGGGGGAATACATATATATAAAAATATAATTTTTTAATTGGCAATGAACACACAGGTTAGAAAGAGCATGAGTACAGAGGATGACACTACCTCTGAAGAAAAGTATTTTGTCATGAGTGACTTGCAGGGTTTGTTCAATGTGTGAATTATAAGGAGAGGCAGTTTTCCAGGTTGCCTAAAAAAGCTATATCCCCATAGCTGGGAGGCTGAAAGCAGAAAAAATGATTCAGTTTGGGTTGATCAAGCATCTGACATATTTTCTCTATGAAGACACGTGCTGCACTGGGACCTGGAGTTTCCAAGGGTCTGTGGGTGGGAGGCCTGTGGAGTTCAGTGGGGGTTCAGTGCCTCTCTCCTGTGGACAACCACATAGCACAACACCTTACATTTGGGATCTGCCTAAACAAATGGGACTAAAAATGCAGAGAGAAATTGTTTGTACATGCAAAAATCGGAATAATCTGTCTTGTGCTGTTCTGTGGATGGATTACTCACAGTTTTACATCCTCCTTTATCAGATAGGAAGTTTGGTCTATAGCCAAATAATATTAGGGATGAGCCACTGGTGAGTAAAATACTCCAGACTTGAGATTTATATATGCTCTCAGCTTTCTAACACCCTATCCTCCTCCCTCTCCCAACAGTTCCAGGTGAAACAAACAGAGAAGCAACAAATCTTTCATCAAGTCATTGCACTTCTTCTACCCTTCCCATTTAAAACAGCTACATACTATTACTTCTATTGCTAAGCACAACAAATTCATTTGTTTGTGCTGTTCATTTCTGCCTGTTCATGGGCTAAACTATTACAACCACCCAAATATTTGTACAGGCCCTTTCTTAAATGGCACAGCACAGCCATGAAAAATTACTTAGATGCCCAAATATTCTGGGTTTAGTTTTCCAGCTTTAATTTCCTTGATGTGCCCTGTGAGACCACATCAGGGCACCCCACACAATCCACACTGAACAGGAGCTGGCTCAGCATGCAAGTTGTGTGTTCTGCACTGCAGAACTATAACTGCATACCCTACCTCTCTCCATCAGAATCAAGATCAAGCACATCCCATCCTTTTGCAACTTCCCCTCTTCTGCACCTCAATGAGCTGAGAATAAAAACATGTGGCATGACAAACATTAACACAGATTTTACCTCCTCTTATACTATTGCTTGCCTTTATTTGTTTTCTCCAAATGACATTTCTGCTCTAATAGCACATCAGTCAGTTGTAAAAGAGAAGCTCTCTCATTAGGGTTTCTTCATCTTAGCTGTCTTTACATTTTTTACACATTCTTACCCAGTCACAAAAGTTTTGCTCAAAGGAATAAATTCTAATACCAGGGAATGAGTTGTACACTCCCACTGATTTCAATGAAATCAGAAATGTAATTAATTTAAATGAATTAATTTTAAATGATTAACTGTACCTCAGTTCCATTGAGATTTCAGGTATAAACTGTAGCTATGATCACTTAAAAAACAATATACTGTTATTTCTAGCATAAAGAAGGAAGAAAAAAAAAAAAGAAAAAAAAAAAAAGGAAAAAAGAAAAATTACCAAAAAACCCACTAAGTAGTAGGTAAAGTTACATACCACCATCAGCATAAAGTAAACCCTCAGTACCTCACACCATCCCCTACCAGGTGATCAGGAAAACAACCTGAGCTTACAGCACACAGGAACTTTTGACAGATGCCAGCCCAGGTGGATGGATTTGAGAAGTGAATTCCACAGCCAAGGTCAAGCATCTCTGGCTGATCCCAGTTCCAAGTGCTGCACTTCAGGAAGGGAAGCAGCCTCCTGGGTAACCACTGGGGGCTTTGTAAATTCAAAATAACACCTTGAATTCTGCCCAGAAACTTCTTAACAAATAGCAGAGCTGAATAAAGTGTTCTTGGCATGTAGCTCCACGTTGTGCTCCAGCTCCAGTTTCCAAGGGTCTCAGCACACAGCCCTGTATGGAGTGCATGGTGATAACATAATACAGCATCAAGGTGTCAGAGGCATGGATAACTGTGACAAGGTTTCTCCACTGGAAAGAAAAGGACCATTTTTCTTCCTAACAACAACAGGGGGAAAAGACATGGATATTTTGTCAAAGACTTTTCTCAAAGTGATTTTATGCCCTGGACACCACTAATGTTGGAACCCTTATAAAAATTCAGTTATGTACCTGCTCTGTGTTTTGACAATTTCCTGACCTCACCCTGACAAAATTAATAAAGTTACCCAGGTGTGAAAGCAGTGTGGGGGATCACATCAGGCCCAAAACTGCTCAGGTGTTAAGATTAGCTGGGATATATTTGAGATATTGTAGTGGAAAAAATGTCTGATTTTATTCTCAGAAAACTTATTTCTCTCACGCCCTGTTGAAGGTTTACAGAGATCAACTAATTTCTCCCTATTCTCAGCAGGAATGAGCTGTACCAAGTAGTATTTGTTGGAAAACCTATTTAAAAATCATATAAAGTTGAGCTGATTTTCTCCACATTTCTTCTTTTTATACTTTCTGACTGTAATTATATAAACAATTCCAATTCCTGTAAGACTGCATAAGAATCTAAAGTAATACTTTGCTCTAACAGACTTACTGGACCAAAACAAAAATAAACAAATACTGTGGAGTAAATTCCTACATATATAATGGCAATTTTGAGTCTCAGAGAGTCTAGGTATAAATATCCAGTACAAAGCTGGGGACACAAGCTCTGCCACACAAGATCACAGACTGTGTTACCAGTTTATGAGCAGTAATATGCAGTAGTGATACATATTATTCTAGAGTAAATTAGTCAGTGAACTAGAGTTACTAGATATACAAAACTAAGTATTATTTTAGGTTCTTGTCCAGTCTGGAAAAATTATAAGAATTTCCTCTCTGGTTGAAGTGATCTACATAAATAGAATAAATAGTTCAATTAGCAAGAATACATTAAGGTGTTTGCAGTTAAGTATCTTCTTCACAAGTGATGAGTCAACAACATAAGGCTCCTGGCCAAAGTAACAAAGCTGGCTAAAAAAACTAGACATCAAAAGACCACTTCAGTTAAAAAGCTTTTTAAGAGAAAGGGGTCACAGAAGCTATCTAGGGAGAGGAGACAGGCTGACAGAGTGAGCAAAAGATTACAGAGTGGGAAAGCTTCCTCCTCCATGATATTGCAAACAGCAAGCATTAAGGAAAATTCAAACAGTCTGGTACCTTAGAAAAAAAAAAATACTTTTTAAAGTAAGCATATCTTCAAAAATGTATTTTTACTTTAAAATCCATTTACTCTATACTACTTAGCTAGAAGAGAGCATCAGGTCATTCTCCTCCTCTTGGAAGGCAGAGTAATGAAGGACCAGAGTTTGGAATCATTCCCACAGAAATGGTTGCACTTAGAGCTGGATGCACAACAAGGACATGATCTGAAAGTCAGAAGTTGTGTTATTAGTGGATTCTCCCACATCTTTTTTCCTTACCTGGGAAGGTATAGAAGTTGAAGCCCATCTTCAAGCCCTCCTTTCCTCTGAATTTTCAATTCAAAGAGAAATTCTAGACTACAGACAACTGTGGAAACAAGTGTGTGCAGTGCAAATCCTGAAGGATGCCTGTTACTGCTATGCAACAGCTCAAAAGAAGTCCCATGTGTTCATTCACAACTGGTGATTTCAAACAGCATTCAGCACCTTCACAAGTTTGCAGTCTCAACTGAGAGGCTTTGGTGGAACAAGCATGGGAACAGAGATGCTCCCACAAAACAGTACAATTCCAAGATATTTTAGCAATGATATCGTGCTTCATATGGTGACCCTGCACTTGGGTGATAACTACCCCATTGCAAGCTAAAGACTTGGGGATGTGTGGTTGGAAAGCTGCAAGTTGGAAAAGGGGCACTGGTTGATAGTTGACTGAGTGTGAGTCAGCAGCATGCACAGGGGGCCAAGAAGGCCAAAAGCATCCTGGCTTCTATTAGAAACACTGTGGCCAGCAGGAATATGATATGATGGTGATGATGGTGATAATCCCCATGTACTTGGCACTAAGAAGGCCAATATTGCATTCAGTTCTGAGCCCCTCACTATAAGAAGGACATAAAAGTGCTGGAGCATGTCCAGAAAAGGGCAATGAGGCTCGTGAAGGGCCTGGAGCAAAAGTCCTGTGAGGAGCAGCTGATGGAGCAGGGGTTGTTTCATCTGGAGAGGCTGAGGGGAGACTTTATCACTCTCTACAGCTACCTGACAGGAGGTTGGAGTGAGCAGGGACACCCTCTTCTCCATGGTGACATGTGACAGGACCAGAGGGAATGGATGTAAGCTGCACCAGGGGAAGTTTAGGCTGGATATTAGGAAACATCTCTTCACACTGTTATCAAACAATGGAATAGTCTGTCCAGGGCAATGTAACATCACCATGCCTGGAGGCATTGAAAAGGCATATGGACCTGCTGCTTAGGGACATTATTTGGTGGTGAGCTTGAAGCATTGGGTCAAAGGTTGGACTAGATCTTCAGGGTCTCTTCCAACCAAAGACTTTCTGTGATTTCTCTGTGAACATTGGTCCAGGCAGCAAACCTGCAGACAGAAGTTCCTTAACACAGTGAATGCTCAGGTTTTACCAAAGTGACCTCCAACTACTATGAAGATTATGGCTAAACCATTTCAAATTGTTTAGAGTCAGGGCAGCCCCTTAGACCTACAACAGATGCTCTGTTAACCCCCTTCCCTCCCCAAAGGGGGAGAACAAAGGGAGTGAGACTTAGCAATTAGAAATAAGAAACTAGAACAGCTTTAGTGAATATGAAAATAACAATAATAAAATGGAATATATATAAACATGTGCAAAACCAGTAATTTTTTAAATATTATCTGAAGGCCCTGATAATATAAAAGCAAACCCTTTCTCATGGTGCTGTCCATCACCTGAGCAGAACAGCCACAGTTACTAGGAAAGAAGAGGTGCCTACAGACATCACAACAAAACCTTGCAAAACACCAACTGAATTTACATGAAATACATCTAGAAATCTGAGCATCTCTACATTAAGATTTATCACATTTCTATCATGACAGGCAATTACTTGTTCCCAAGTCTATCATTTAACAAAGCCAGAAGTAATAAATAACCCCTGCCTTCATCAACAAATGTTGAGACAATCCAAATATAAAACTTCCATCCTATACATCTTAACATTTCTTGTATGCTGTTGAAATTCTACCAGCACACGCTGTACCTCCACTGCAGGAAGAAAACATAACTATTTGGATTGGATTTGACAGTACTGAAAATAAACTGTAAAAATATTATGGAGATTAACCAGTCACACAGCACTGGAATCCATAAACACTGATCAAGACAGAAACAGAAAAGTTTCCATTTGGCAAAAACAAATTCCCTGTATCAAATCCTTATGAGATGCACCTTACAGATGTAACCACAATAAAAATGCACATGAAATTCATTTAGTAATTGCAGCTTCATTTCAGAATGACCCTGATTTTAATCATGACTGAAAGAAGCCCAGAACAGTAAGGTGTGAGAAATACTTGCCATAAAATTGAAATCTTTACTGAGAGCACCAAAAGTTTTTACATTAGGTCACCAGTTTGGACTTAGCTGACTGAGCACCAAACCAAAATAGGCTCTTTTCTTGAGACATTAAAAAACCTACCTTGAAAGCATCAAAAGACAACACAGAGAATTTGAAAAGAGGTTTTGCAGTATTCATGGACTTACTTAAATTAAGGGCTATTTACTCAGGTAAGCATATGATGTAGCAAAAAATGCTACATCATATTCCTGAAATACCTTGAAAGTGTTCTTTAAAGAAAAAACATTCCCAAACTACTACCAGCTACCTCCACATTAAAAGAAAATGGAGGTCAGATCTGAATCTAAAGAATAGCAAGTTAATAAAAGTATCCTCCTCAGAGCTTCCAGGAGAAGAAAAACAGACAGGGGTGTTAAATCTTTGAATAAATCTCCAGTAAAGGCAGCCAGAAATGATGCTGCCTTTAGCCACATGAAAGAGAATAGAAGGATTTCTCTTTTTAAATTAGTCTTTATTGGCTGCTTCATAAATCATGATCACATGTGGTATTTATTACAAAGAAATTTTATTGTTGCTATAGCACTCTTGTTTGCATTTGGTGCTTTCTGTTTATTTTTAAAAGAAAAAAGTCCAGAATCCCTTCAGTTCTGTGACTGAAACTTTATGGATGTGCACACAGCAGAGGGTCACAGTGACAACCAAGGAGCCTGTGTAAAATATAATAAACACATTTTTTAGTTCAGATTCAAAGCAGCAGAAGAGTCTAGGTTATGTTATACCACCTCTCCATTTCATCTTCACACAGATATCTTTTTATAGGTAGGATGGGAATTGAAGTCTAATGGGATTTTTCTGTGTCTCTGTAACTTCAGGACTTGCACTCCTTATTCGAAAGCCCATCTGAACCATCCCATTAGGCACAATTATTTAAGCCCTTCTACAACTGGCCAAACCCTTTACAAACTTGCCAAACAGGCAAAGCCAATTCACAGATTGACACAAATTCACCTCCCCACTGAGGCCATGAATCACAACATATATCAAACCTAAAGGAGACACTGATATGACCGCGGATAAACACATTCCTCACATATTTTTTTTTTTTCCAGTTGGAAATTGACCCACGTTTGGTTTGAATTAAGGATTCATCACACTGAAACAAATAACTAAATTGAAAGATATGAGTCCCTTTGAAGAGCGTGCAAATCGAATTTGGGTGATAATTAGCAGCAGACAATTGAAACCTCCTGTTTATTTGCACAGAACTTGATGGTACTGAAATGAGGTTTGAATTCAGACACACTGAGAACAGAGTGACTGAGTCCTCAGGAATTAATTTAACAGTTTAATAGCTGAGGTAGAAACAACCATGCTTTTAACAAAGTGAGACAGATGTACATGTGTCCAGACCCTTTGATTTAGCTTCTGTCCCCTACTGTACAGTAACTGTGCTTTCAAGGCTTTACATGCTGCTTTTTTTTTTCCCCTAGAATACCCAAGAGAGGAGCAGGGATGCCTAGGGATGCCATAATTGGAAAGGAGAATAAGCTACTCATAGTCCAGCTCTAATGAAGTATTACCTCCTATAACGTCTGCCCAACTTAGTCCCTGTTTGTTTAACTCAGTTTGCCAGGGAGCATAAATACATGTGTCATCAGCTGCATATTTGGCAAACCAAGCAGTTTTTTCTCAGGATGTGTTTGGCCTCAGTATTAGAGGAAGCAAAATTTTGCAGCTCAAGTGAAGATGAGAAAAATGGTTCTCCAGCACAGAGAAGGCTAGAGTAGCAACTCCCATAAGATAGATTTGGCCAGAATACTGAAGTGAAATTTTGGTGTATTTTTCACTTCACACGTTTTAATGATAAATTTTTTTTCAGTCAGCCTGATCCACCAGCAGTTAAAAGAAGGTCTGTTAAAGATTTTTAAAATGTAAGACATTATAGCTTCTTTGTAATGAAGGGAACAATCAGGATAATGAATTACACAGGAAAAAAAAAGAAGCCATTGCACACAACTTTCCTGGGTCAGGAGACCAGGTCAGTTTAAGCTACTAAAGGCATGACTCTAAAAGGAGACAGCATTCATTTCATCCTTGCTTCTATCTGCTGGAGTTCTGAACTACACCAGTAAAATTTAATTCCTGTTGTTATTGCCTCATTTTATATCAACTATCCATGATGATGGGTATATAGGGATTGTCATTAGCATACCAGAGAAGGTAACACTTCTCATGTGCAGGTCACCAGCAGGAGAGCAAGAGCAGCATCCCAGGTCATACAAGCATTGAGGGCACCTACTGAAAGGCATTGCTGGTGTTCCTAGCCTTGGACATGGATTAGCAAGGAGCCATCACTCCCTGAGGAGAGCAAAGACCAGACCAATAGGCTAGTTCTTGCTCTGACCCTGTAGGGAAACCACCAGAGCTTTCTCTGCAGCTCCCCATTGGTTTTTTGCTCTGAAGCTGCTGCTGCTAGAGAACTTGAGGCAGACATAAAACAAATAAAAAGCAGCTGCTATCCCATCTTGCTAAATGTGACTTACTTCCCAGATGGGTATTGCACAATTTGAGTCCTGTATCAATAATAAAATAACAAAGGCAACATATTCTTTCAAGTGTCTGGAAATAAGTTCTGCCTTTTCAGATAATTCACATAATTTAGCACAGCCAAGGTTGTATTCTTCCAGTAGTTTGGAGGGTGTTGCTGTATATTTACCCCTCCACACAGAGAAAGCTCGTTACTATTATTATTATGTATTACTGTTACATTCCCATATTCTTGAAGCAGAATTATTTTTGTTAAAGCTAAAACTCTGTTAATCATAACTATGGTCATCTGAATTTCAAGGCTCTAGAAGAGGAGCTGGGGCTTGGTCATCTTGACTGATTTTACCACACTAACAGATTGTCACTAATCATCTGCATCTTCAGGAACACAACATATACTTTTAGCTGTCACAGAGGCTAGCAAAGCTTGACTCCTGTCAACCTCTTCCAGAAAAGTTTATGTTAACATTAGTTTGTCACAAGCTAGCACACATAAAGGAACAGAGACCAAAACTCAGCTGAAGTACAGATCATATATCCAAGATATTAGAACTTGGCTGTGAGCTAGAGAAGGTCAATCAGAAGCAAGATGACATTACAGCCCTAACTGGCAAAGCTGTGATGGAAGAAGGCCTCATATGTTTTGCCAAAACATAAATATTTTTTGCCAAAACATAAATATTTCCTTAAAGGAACTGGCACAAATAATGCCAGTAAAGGTGGGGACAAGAGATTGAAACAAGCATCAACTACACAAACCAACCACCCATCCTGGCCCCAACAAAAGCAAAGCTTGAGGACATTGTAGAATACACTCCATTGTCCAGGTTCATGGACATTTTCCCTCATGGCAACAGCATTTATCTTCTGCACCTTCCTCACCTGCCACTGCTTCTGACCTCACACTGCAGCTCACAGATGCTTCATTTATAGCAACATGATGGTTGTGGGAACACAGAAACAAGGAGATCACACAGAAAATATTTGGACTAAAGGGAAGCAAATCAAATTTTTGTGTAAACTCTTAACTGCTCATGACCTGTTTCATCACAGACAACAAAAAGTATCAGCTGAGTGATAGCATTTAAGTCAAGGAAACTGCAAGTTACACGGGGTTTGATTTTTAGGAGCTGCAAAGACTGAAAACACAGGACCCTGACACACACAACCTTGGGGCTAAATGTGCAAGGTAAGTCCTTCCAAATCCCACTCAGTCAACAGAAAACTTGAAACTGCTCACAAAACCAGAGACCTTAGCATAAACCGAGGATAAGTTACAATATTTTAATTACAGATGCTGGCTGTGATAGTTCCGACTTGTATTCTACCCATGAAGAACACATGTTTATAGTGAAATTGACCTCTAGGACTAAATACAGTGCAGCACGTGAATTTCACACAACCAGGCTCATCTGACCTCGCTGCGTGAGCACAGGACAGACATTGCACAGCTCTAGGACTAAGCTCCTCGGTACCCTTCTTCATGAAGACCATAAAGACCTCCTGATGAATCGCATGACTGAAATCACCCTTATCGTTTTTAAAAGGAGCAAAGCAGCAAGAAACCTTCAGAGCTGGTCCTCAAAGGCACCCTCCGTGGAAGTCTGAGGGCGGTGCGGGGATTGCCGCTTGGCGGGGTGAGGGGAGGAGAGCAGTGGGAGCTCTGGGAGCAGTGGGACTGCCTCAGACCTCCCTCTGCACACAGCCACTGCCTCCCTTTTCACACAGCCACTGCCTCACTCCGAAGCATAAGCTGCTTCCTCCACCTCGTGGAGAATCCTGAAACTGATGTGCAAATCGCAGCTCTTCACCAGGAATCAATAAAACACAGAAATTTTACATGCAGAGGAAGATCCCTTCCCCGGGCTTGGAAAGCTCCAGAACTTTTGGAAATCCGGTTCCTGTTCCACATGATCTAAGTGGCTAAAAACTCTGGTTTTCTTTTATTAAGATAGAACATCATTACATTTACAAGACATTCAGAGAAGCAACTTTGAGATCACTGCTGAGAAGGAATGGTCAGATATTAAACTAGCTTGAAAGTTGTAACTTTCACAAATGGTTTTCCCATTAAAAAGTGCAGACTCTCCGCAAACCAAGATGGGGTTTTTCCATCTTACTACACTCTATATTTCAAAACCTTGTACCAGTAAATACCACTGCTGTTACACAAGACAGAAACTACTATTACTATTCTGGAACTGTTTTTAAAGTTTTCTGAGCTCACTTGATGCTTACCTTTGTTTTATTAGATGTCCTGTTCTCCTGTATTTCAAGTTTACGTGGAAGTATCCGAGTCAACCTCTCTGCATCAGCCACTATTTTGTCACATTCCCTTTTACTTGATCCTTTTGTAAACACACACAAACATTTTTTCATTTCCTGCCTCTCAACTCTCTTTTTGCTGTTTTGTTTTGTTTTTCCTGGTGTAAGAGAAATAAAGACTTTATTCAAGTTAATTTTAATACACATACAGTATTACCAGCTTTTCCTGGCTTATGCCTGCTTTCATAGCCTCCAATTTTGTTTGTTCTTTGACCACTCACTTAAATGGATGTTTTGATTCAAGTGTCCATATTGACACTCTCCCCAGCACAAAGTATGGTGCCACACAGCTGAACTAACTAAATGTATTAACTGGGTGTTAATTGCATAGAAAGCAGCAGTAAAATTAGGTTTTAAAATCAACACTTCATTAAGACAGCTGGGAGAAATTCACACTTTGTAGTACTATTGTGTCTGCCTGCATACAGAATCCACATGTTAAAAAAAAAAAAAAAAGATGTGCAGAGTTTTTACCCAGATTGTAGTGTTTACCTGCTCCCAATTCTTTCTCCCTTCTTTTGTGAAAATAAAAATCAAACCTCTAAAAACCTTATTATCCAGAGGTACAAGTGATTTAAGCCTAAAACCCCTCACCCAGCTGAGGCTAAGGGAGGCCAGACCCTTTCATCAGGCTCTGTACAGTGAGGCATCCCCAAACTAAAGCAGGCTCTAACATCTGCACCCAGCCAGCACTGCACCCCTCTGGTCTCTGAGGACCTGGACCCTGGAAGGTCCTCATGCAGAAGAGGGTGCAGCATTGAATACAATTTTTTTTTTTTTCAAGAATCTGTACCCAAATCACATGCAACTGTAAATAGCTTGTTAACAGTTATGAGGGCTAGCTAACAATCTTACTGCCACCTTCATAGACAGCAGTTCACTGATTGGATTTACTCTTTTCCCTGCTATGGCTGTTAAGTGTGTAGCCAGCAGGGTGGCAGACTGCACTTTAAATGGGTCCAGTACAGCACAAAGGCACTAATAAATTTTTTTTTTTCCCCACAAAGACCAATTTCAAGGTACAAAAAAAGTTCAAATCTCTGAATAAGGACCTTCTTAGATTGCCATCTGTGCTCAGAGAGCAGTTGCCACAGCTGCTTTCACCATGAGCTGAAAGAAGAGATTGCAGAAGATTGCTCTGGGGGGGAAGCTGGCAGCTACTGGAGTAGTGGGTAACAGACTAAATAACAGAAAGAGACTGGGGGTGAGGATGGACATTGAATATTTTTAATATTGAAAACATTTATGGCCTGTTAATAAAATGAAGAGCATTCACTCCATCCAGCAAACACAACTGCCTGAGTTAGGAGCTATAGAAACTGCAGACTCCCCGGCCCAGGATGGGTAGCTGTGGTGTTTGGTGGATACTCAAGAGCAAAGACAACACCTACTTTACTGCCAGTTGCCATTCTGGCTTTACAAAGACTTGTACTGAGAATACCCAGGGATCTGGGAGACGAGTACTCTCTTCCCTACAGAGTCAATTGGAGTAAGAAATCTGGTTCTTAGAGAAGTCTGAGGAAGCGAGAACTGATGTTCAGCATTTTGCCAGGGGTCAGATTACCCAGGAAAGGGAGATGCTTCAGATGGGGCTTTGGTTTCACCAGGCTTAGTATAACTTTTACACAGCACACAGATAAGCCTCTTGATAGACCTGACTACAGTACAACATACTTGTGCTGTCCTGCCCCTGAGACAGGCATCCATGGAAGAAGAGCAGGCAGTGACCTAACCACAAAGCTGTCTGACAGTCAATAATTGCAGGTGCAAAAGGTTGGACCTTGTGAGTGCATTGTAAGCATGCAAATGCACTGTTTTGACACCAGGCAAAGGGCAGTGCTCACACATTCTCAGCACCTAACCTATTAGAGCATAAAAATTAAAAATACACTCCCTTAAGCAGGACAAAAAGTCATATGGGCACCTATCATTCTGGTAAGTCTTTAGTTTCTAAACTATTTCACTGGTAATAATTTAACATATTTCTGATGTTGTGTTATCTTTCTAGGTCAGGAAGAGCTGAAACCAATTTATTGTTCAATACCCCCATCACCTGTGTGACTCCTAAAAGTTAAATTCAAAACTGCAGTGATTGAAACCACAGTTACATTTACTACTGCACATTTAAGTATCTTCACAAATTTTTGACAAGCATTACTGGCACAGAATCACAGAATTATTGATGTTGGAAGGAACCATTGGCAGTGACCTTACCCAACACCCCTGCTCAAGCAAGGTCACCTAGAGCCAGCTACCCAGGACAATATCCAGATGACACAGCACTAAAAGACTTCTATGTCAATACCTGCATGAGATGTACCTTAAATTGCCTTATTTTCTCATAATAGCTCTATATAGTTTGTAGTTGATGTTTCTGGTGGAGTAAAGGCATGCAAAATTTATTTCAGTGCCCTCAGAGACTGCAGGCTGTATCACTGCAGAGGACTAAATAGCCAGCCAATAAAGTTTAAAAATAAAATTACTGGAGTTGAAAAAATACATGTGCAAAGGACCAACCAACATGATGCTACTAAGGGAAAGAATATTTGGAGAAAAAAAAAAAATGTACTCACAATGAGATTTAGTTTCATCTGTGTAACTTTAAAACTTCCCCTCATTACTCAAAACCCACCACAACCATCCCATTAGGCACAATTATTTAAGCCCTTCTACAACTGGCCAAACCCTTTACAAACTTGCCAAACAGGTAAAGCCAATTCACAGATTGACACAAACTCACCTCCACACTGAGGCCATGAATCACAACATATATCAAACCTAAAGGAGACACTGATGTCACTGTGGATAAACACATTCCTCACATTATTTTTTTTTTTTTTTCCAGTTGGAAATTGACCCGTGTTTGGTTTGAATTAAGGATTCATCAAACTGAAACTATTAACTAAATGGAAAGATATGAGTTGCTTTGAAGAGCGTGCAAATCGAATTTGGGTGATAATTAGCAGCAGACAATTGAAACCTCCTGTTTATTTGCACAGAACCTGATGGCACTGAACTACCTCTGGAATGGACACACAGCTGACAATTCAGCTTTCCACACTCCCTTTTCTTTTTAGAAACCTTTTACAGAAGACTTAGCCAACTCAACAGTGCCAAAGCTCCTGCAGCCTTAAGTAGAAGAGGGGAAGCAAGCAAAAGTCCTCATTTTTTTGCCTGTTTTCAAAACAATGGACTTTAAACAATTGATGCCTGTTCCATACACACAACAAAAGTGGATTTCAAGTCAAATGTTGTCTTATGGATTGCAGTACAAACAGATCTCTATGTGCTTATAATGTTTTGAGGCTCCTTTAACCTGGTCTCACCACTTGTGACTCCAACCTTCAGATACTTTCAATGCTTCAATCCCTGAATCATACTTGTAGCCAAAAAATCTGCTTTTAGCACCTTCACATCTAAAACAGAATGGCAGATGCTCTTCATCTCACTGTCACCAATAATCTTCCCATGTAAAGTCATTCTTCACCCAGTACCATCCAGGTATTATCACTGAGGTGCAAGGGGGGAAAAAAAGTATGTTTAGTAATTTTAAAAGTACAAATAAAAAAATATGTTCTAATACAGAAATAAATGCAATTCTGTACAACTTCCTATGTGTACAATACATACCATGTTTTAAAAATCAGTTTTAGTAATTCAGATCTCAAAGGTCGCCATAAAATCCATCCCACACAGACCTACCTTCCTGTTCAATTCTTCTGGATCCTCATCTCCTTCAGCTTCACCTGAATTCCCTTCTGTACACAAAGTTTTCAGAGCCCTCATTCCTGAGCACTCAATATCCAACCTTTCAGACACAGCAGTCTGTTATTTATGCCCAATAACAGGCAGCTTTAAAATCCCTAATTCTTCCTTGAGAACAAGAAGAAATGGAATTGTTTTGTCTCAGTAATACTGACCACATGCATTTTTATTCTGTTTGCCATTTGTCAGCCCCAGGTACTCCCAGCAACATCAAGCTGTGAAATGAGCTACAGTAGGTTCCCAACAGTGTTATTCTTTGCTGCTCCTTGCCCAAAGGGTATGGATCACTCATATAATCTACAGTATATCTAAAAAAATAACCAAAACACTATTAAAAAATTAAAAAATTAATCTATTAAAAAATCTAAAAAATCTAAAAATCTGAAGATTAAAAAATTTAAAACCAAATACAGCTGAGGTGTATTCTTGCATTTTGGAATGAGACTTTGCAAAAAGTCCTGAGATGAAACTAAATTTAACTGAATTTAAAAAAAAACACAGTAATTTTTAAGTATTAAAATTCAGTAATACTGCAGAAATTGGTTTATTTACATTACTTAAATTACTCTAGAGAGAACAAAACAAGTATCTATTTTTTTTTATTATTATTATTGTGACTGAATGCCACAATATAAGAAATGCATCTAAATAACCCTATTGATAATAGCCCCTTGACCTTCAACAATAATCACTGAAGCCAAATCAGGCCATGTTTTCTTGAGCTTTTTCTGTTTAAAAATTTAAAAACAAGCACCTTGTCCCAGTGTAATTTATGTGCCATCTGGTAATTTCCAAAAGCTGTCAATTCTGAGTATCTCTGAAGTAATTCCCAAAGCTTGAAGTTGAGGATAATCCAACTGCTGAGACACAGCTCAGGCAACAACTGGTATTATTTAAACAATTTTACCCTTGTACTTCTCCAATTAAACTTCACAATTCATAATTCATGAACTTAATTGAAATTGCTGAACTTTAGTTTTGACCACAGTAATTCAGACAGGATTTTAGCCTCATATAAATGTCAACTACTTTAGCTCACTTATTTTAATTCCAGCCACTATACAACTTACTAGATGCTTGCAGTCATTTCTCACTATGTCAAGCATGGCTTCCTATATCAGTATGGACATCTGGAGAGAAAATTCACAGGAGAAAACAAAGCTGTGCATTTTCAGAACTGTGCAGTAATTATGAAAAGTATATAATGTTTAAAGAAAAACAAAAATAGAAGCATGCTTTTATGTAAACATTTTCTTCAACCACCACCCCAAATAACACCATTAATTCTGCAAGGCTACCTACCTAGCTGCCAAGATGGTCATCACTGTAGAATATGAGTCCTTGTATAGCCTTCCACCCAATAATGTATCACTTAATTTTTGTGCTTTTTAAAAATTCTTTTTATTTTTGAAATGAGAAGTATAACCCTCACAGATCAGGCTCTGTGTGCCAGGTGTCTAGAAAAGAATGTCAGAGTTAGGTCTATGTCACTTACCTCAGTAGTGTCCAGAGACAGTGCAGCTCTAATGGAAAAAGGCTGGTTTTGTACATTAATTTGAATTAAAAAAAAACCACTGTCTTCACAAGTTGTAATAAACATATGACAGTATGGAACTTATATAGCCAGGAATTCAGGATCATTTTGAATATTTGGCCCCTCTATGACTACAGTGTGTAATGAAAAGCTACTCAGACATAAAAGCTGAGACAAAAAGCTGCCTAGAAATATCAACATGAATTAAACTTGCTTCTCCTTCAAAGCTCTGAATTCTGATATTGCAGTCATTTCAGGAATATTGTTGTATCAATTTACCTCAAATCAGAACACCTCATTTCACCTGGTAGTGTAAGGATAAGTGGACTTGATGTTGAAGGGTCTTCTTCAACATAAAGGAGTCTGTGATTTCAAGAAAAATAAGTAAATAATTGGAAGGAAATCCTCAAAAAAACCCCAAACAAACAAAAAACCAGCAGTGAAGACTGGGCACTGCATTCAGTGGCTAATAATCTGCAGAAACAATGGCATCCACCTAAACAAAAGCTAGTGTGTGAGGCCAATCAAATACTACAGAAGAGCCTTAAATTCTGTTTTAGCTTGTTCCTCCATTTGTAAATATTTTTACTCACAAAAATATGATGATATATAAAGTCCAGAAACAAAAGAAAGCAGGGTTTTATGCTCAGCAGACAACAGGGAAACCCTCCTGGTTTTTGCTTTTTTTTTTTGTCAGGATTTCTCAGAAGTTTAAAATTACTTACATAGATTTTCTTGTGCCAAGTTTATTCTGGCACTTTATTTTCTGCAGATCCTCAAAATGAAAGGTGTGCTGACTTTCTTAATAAGCTACGCATTATCACACAAGCCCACATCTTCTGAATGCTGCCCTGAATGTTGGAATAAATATTAACAACCCCCACCATAAAAGTGCTATTGAAAGGCAATATAAAAAATACACCATGTTCTTGTAAGGAAGAGACATCCTGAAGTGCAGACAGCAGCACAGTAAATGCTTCCCAACCCAGAAAGTTTGCCTGGCAATTTTACAGGGCTATGATAAAGGGAAAAAAATTTAAAAAAGTACAGTATGTTTAGCCCTCCTAGTCCAGACAGAGATTAAAATAATAAATAATTATTCATTTAGTTGCTTTCTGAGTCCATGTGCAGAGCATTCAAATGGCAAGTTTATTTTGTCTCATTGATAAATTCCCTATTCCAAGTTGAGAGGTCATGACTTCACCCATCCCTCATCTTCACAGCCTCCAAAAATCAGCTGGTGAGTACTGAGTGTAAGAGCTTTACTAGCTCAGAATCTCAGCAGACTTGCTGAAAAATTCAATCACAGGAGGAAAAGGCTCCTAACTCCTCTAAAAGAAGTGTTGTTCTGTCACCAGCAATTGTAACATCATCTCACAGCCAAAGGGAGGGAATGGGAAATACTGCAAACATGGGTATCTGTTACCAAATCCAGTTGGCACTACTCAGAAACCTGAGGCATGGATGAAGTGGCAGCAGACTCAACAAAACCCCTTCTCTTTTCTCCCCAGGTTATCAGGAAGATGATGCCTCTATCTAATGAAAACATGCTGGAGGAGAGCACTTCTCAGCAGCCTCACCATGGCAGTTTCCTAATGACAACAGAGCAGGACCCCTGGCAGGCTTGTTCTGCAGAGTTCAACATTACTGTAGTAGCTGTGATGCCAAAGGAATCAAATCTGTAGTGGCATGTGTCCAGAAAGATTCAATAGGAGTATGGAAAGCTGTCCTATAAATATTTTATAACAGGGGTGCATTATAAAAGGCACATGAGTAAGAATGCTCTGCAACCATATTACTTAAAACTGAGAACAATCCCCTTTTGGAAATGCAAATATTAAACTTGGTTAAATCAAGACAATCACAGATAGTCATTTTTTCCCAAATCTTTGGCTGTATTGCAATGGTTGTTTCAATTTGTAATCTCCAACTGAACATTTCCTATCCATGGATTAACAATATATTTACTGACTTGTGTCTTTTAACAGTATTTATCCAACATAACAAAATAAACTGCAATTTGTTATACTTTTTTTTTTTTACAAAACATTTTATAAATATTTTTACAAAATGTATACAAAGCAATTTCAAGTGAGACATACTTTACAAATGAAGGTATTTAAGCAAATAAAGTCCATACCACACTGACAATAAGTGACACATCCTCTTTAAGTGAAGTCAGTCTGTAAGGCCTCCCTAATCTAACAGATAAATTATGCTAAAATCTTAAAAATTAACATAGTTTCTTAATTGCCAGTTTAAAATTCGTTTTACTATTAGGCAGTATTAAATAACATTGAAATCACAATGCTGATCCAGCAAAATAATGAAAACATGGTTAAAGTCATGCACATTCACAATACTTTGCTGGACTTGAGCCCACATGATTAATAAATTCATAGTTTGTTTTTTTAAAGCACAATAAAAATAACAATTCTTTCATTTACTGCTTCACCACATACCAGAATTCCTTGAGAATTGAATTCTTAGGAGTGAACAACATTAATAATCTAAGATTAATCCTGCCAGGTCTGTTCAATGGGTTCCTCTCACAAGTAGTTCAGAGAAATGTGTCTGACCAAATCAACCATAATTAATTTTTGTAATCTGGCTTTTTTTTTTTTTTTTTTACATGCCTTTGTACCCCATCCCCAAACATGATCCAACAGAAGACACATAGCCTGATACTTTGATTATTGGAAACCCCATACCCATTTGGAGGTGGTACAAAAAAGCAAGTGGATCAATGAATGCACAACTTGACTTTTTCTTTCCCTATAAAAGAAAAATTGAACTAGTTAACATATAGCTGTGTAATTTACTGTTTTCCTTCCTAGTTTCAAATGGTTAAATTGCCAAAATGATCAAATAAAATATGCATCAGGATACACAGCCACGAGCATTAAATCTAAGAAAGGCAATAGGTGAGGACTACACTGTCAGTGTTGCCAATAAGAAAACAACTAACAGCCTGAGTGTCTATTCTAAGCACACCTAACTAAAAATTTAAAACTGGCAATACTTATTACTTTGAATATTTTATACAACACTTGGGAATGCTGAGTTTTTACAAACATGTAATTAAAATTGGCACATTTCTTTTTTTTTTTTTTTAAATGGCAATTAGTAACGTACAAAACCAGTATCTCCATTCACGTGGAAGGGGAAGTGAATTTGAAGTTCATCTTTCTCACATTGCTTTCTAGATTTGGTTTCCTTTTAGTGGTCAGACAACAGACTGCAGCTCAACACTGAGTTGCACCATAATCTTCTACTGTCACAAGGATCTAAGCCTGCTTTTCTTTTGCACTGTTCAGATGGGACTGAGTTACACGACAGCAAAACCTTTTGTTTTCTTTCCTGGCAATCTGACTGACAACCACAATTGTCACAATGAGCCTCTGTATGATGAAAATTGTCATCAGCAAGTCTGTAAGATGGCTGGTGATTTCTGTAAGAAACTGTGGAGAAGATCCAGAGGAGAATGTGAGCATACCTTTGAAACCACAAAAGCTGCATCCTCCTGAGCAGACATATGTACTACACGCACGTGACAAATGTCAGTGCACTTGTGTGCACAAAAGCACTCATGACCAAAGTAAACTACAAAAAAAGCAGCATGGGCAGCAAAACAAAACAAAAAAAAAAAGGTTTTTTTTTAAAAAAAAGGTCATAGATAAAAATAAATAAATAAAATAATAAGATTCTATCTTAAAAACATGACAGTAAGCCAAATACAAACCATGCAATGGTTTCACTTGGCTCTACAATATGAATTAATAATTACATGCTTTTTGATATGTTTAAACAATGGGATTGCTGATTGACTTTGGTCTGTACATATCTTGATAATTATGACTGCTACAGTGGATGATTTAACATTCTCTGAGAGCAAAAAGCATAAAAATAAAAAATAAACACTGGCCTTTAAATTTCATCAGAGTAAGGCTAATGTCCTCTTAAAATATAAGCTACAAATATCATAACAGTTTTAAAATAAAAGTGCTTTTGACACTTGGTCTAAAAAAAAAAAATAAAAATAAACAATAAAAAAACCCAAACATTTATACCACTTCAGAAAGACTCAAGGCTGACTACATCCAATTATAAAATGCAAAATCTTTTCCTCAAGAGTTAACATATATGTATTAATATATATAAATTCATGGCTCTATCATGGCCTCATCCTGTACACTTTGCCATTTACTGGCTTCCATTCTACCTTCCTTAGTCAAGCATTTATTACTTCATATCATGCCACTGTGACTAAGATCATATAGCATCATCCCACAGACTAAAGTTACCCACTACAAATATATCATCACGTACTAGTTTCTGCTCAGAAAGCAATATAAAAGCACTTTAAGTTTAAATTATGAAGCCTTGTAAACACACTGATGATATCCTTCCAACTTAAGAATTCTAGAACACAGATCATTAACAAAGCAAATAATCACTTCTGAATAGAGGTACAGTGGGTTTTCCAGAAAAACTAAAAAATCTGATGATTTGCAGAAGGGTAGGGGAGAATTGTTGCTTCTGCCACTTTTTAAAAACATTTTCTTCATAAATATATCCTTTCAATGACTGTGATTGTCAGTATATTACCATATTACATAGGGCCTAAAACCTGCAACCTCCTCACGCTGCAGTACTGCACAATTACCAAAAGCACTATCAGAATAATACTTGAAATAGTAAGGCCCTAACAGACTGCATTCTAACAAGGATTAACTTTACTTGGAGATCTCACTGTAACCACAATGAGTATTGCTCTCAAACACAGAACAGAATCTAGTTTAGAAAGGTTAACCTTAAATGCATGTCAGGCTGTACTTGTGGTGTCATTCACATTTGCTTCTGCTAAGAGAAACAGAACTTGTCCATGGTACTGTAACTATTAACACTCTAAGATACTATTTACAGCTGCTTCTAAAATAGAGTCAGTTTCTACAACACCTTCGCTGTGGTCTGGAATAAATTTTTCCAGGCAGTTTTCCTGTGAAGCAATAGGTGAAAAATTAGGAAATTCTAATTCAACGGAGCCACTACTTGTCGCCTCGTTCTGGGGCTGTCTCCCGGATTTTTTCAGTTCCAAGATGTTCTTAAATGTAGTTTCTAAACTCTTACTGAGCAGTAAGTCTTGCTGGGGCTCACCAGAGCCTTTCCTACTATCAGGATGTAAAACCTCATTCTTTGGAGAGCTCCTCAGAGTTTTGTCTTGGAAGGAATTGTTACACGTTATCTTTGAGAAGGACTGAACTGTGTTCCTTGATATTTTATTGTGTGTTCCGTGACTGCCTCTTGACACAGTTTTTGACAAGTCTTCAGAACTTGAAGAATTCTCAGTGGACTTGGCAAGATCTTTCCCAGACATCTTTTCTTCAGAAAGGGCCACGTATTGGCTCTCAGAAGAACAATTAGCTTTTTCAAACTTTAAAGCTTTAGTGAGGCTCTCTGATTTTTTAGTAGAAGCTATTCCTTCTTGTGGTGTCAGAATGTTGTTAGGCACTGGAGGAAATTTACTGTGATTTGTGGACTCTGCTGAGCCAGATTTTAATCGGTCTCTGGCTTGGGTTTTGGTAGTCTGACTTCGAGAAGGTAATGTTTTGCTAGACTGATGGTCATTTTTGCTGGACTGTGCTTCTTCAGATGTCTGATCAAATTGTTTGGCAGAACAACAAAAATCAGCCTGATAACCATCTGAAAATAAAACAGCAACATTTTACTTAGGTTATCTACACATCAGTATAACAGACACTCCAATGGATTATTAGTATTCAAGTCATATCCACAGCCATGTCTTGAAGAGACATACATGCTTCAGTGCTCTGCTGCACCCAGAGTAGGAGACAGTCACCAAATTAAGCAACAAACTATGCACATATGTAAAAAACCATATTAAGGGCACTTCCCAGCATTCTAAATACACCAATATGGTATCTGGAAGACTAATATCTCCTTCAATACATGCTCTGAATAGATTTAAAAATATGTAGAATATTACAATATGCAGAAGAATATTAACAATATTAAAAAATAACATTTAAACGAACAGCAACACAGTAATTTACACAAACATGTCACTGCAGTCTGTTTTTAAACACTCCATACTTAAGAGTGTTTTTCTCAGACTCTCAAATTAAGCATTACTTACCAGGATCCACAAGTGCAAGACGCTTGTCTCGGGTCAGAGATGCCCTTTCTTCCTGGTTAAACATCCTATCAATCATGACCATTTCTGCAGAGGGATTTATCCGCTGCAGGAAGAGGAAAACAAAACCAGAACAACCATCTCTATAGATCACTCTTGTTGGTATCAAATCAGAACATTTTTAGCTTCATTACTCTTCAGAGAAAAAGAGTATCTTTCATTAGGAATGTCCAGAGGATGTTCATGATTCCACAATAATCCTGTGACCCCAGCTATGACTGAAACTGTCATAAAATATTACTCCCATTTTATCACTCATTTTATTTGTTAGTGATTTCCTGTTTTAAAATCCTTATGTCAATTGCAAGCCAATTGTATCTTTTCAGGATTAAGTATGTTTACCACTGTACACCACAATTTTTTACATCATATAGTAACTTTCTCTTTTGAGAGAGAAAACCAGCAAAAATCTTGCAATGGGACCACCCTATCATCTTGCTTCTTGCCTGCACCTCTATCCTTCTAACTTACTGGTGCTGAGTTGCATTTTGCTAACAATACCTTCAAGCCAGGCAGATCCACCCATTACAAAGAAAGTTTACTGGCTGTTAAGTAACAACACAGTCCCAAATCTGAACACTTTGTGAAATGACCTCTTCAAAATGACTGAATGAGATTTACCATACAACATACCAGATCCTAAACAAATAGATTTTAATCTCCATCCCCACTTTACACCTGCAACTACTTAAAAATAGTATTTTAATGGGACTGCTAGATTCAAAAATCATATTAATTCTTACATATCACAGAATCACAGAATGTTAGGGGTTGGAAGGGACCTAGAAGATCATCTAGTCCAACCCCCCTGCCTGAGCAGGGGCACCTAGACTAAGTGACCACATTCCTGCCTTTAAAGCAGAGCCAATTTACATGTCTGTTATACTCCAAAACTTTTCCAGGTTTGAAAACTAGCATTTCCTCGTCCTGATCCTTGTAAAATACACTGTTAAAGTAACTTTGGGATTTTTCTTTTTACTTCATGCCTGGGATTGTGAATGCACTTAAATCAGAAGCACAATGAATGTAAATGTGAGGTTTCACTTAGGTTCTAAGGAGAAGTAATGATTTCTCCTAAATTGTAATACAACTTAACTCCAATTTTAACCTCAAAACTGGAGGTTTCTGAAAGGAGATTTTCAACACTCTTTCAGGCTCTACCACCCATAGATATATACAGAAATCACTTGTCTGACTACCACAGCCTATTCAGCTCAAGAGCAAAGTCTAAGCAGAAGGTCCATGTGTCTTCAATGCCTATAGAACTTCACCACCCTTACCTTAGGCAGTATGTGAAATACAAACTCAACCCATTTCACTGATTTTAAGACATGTGCATAAGGCTTAGAAACATGGGGAGGAGGGGGGGCACTGATACTGCTGGTGCAACAAGTACACTGGCTATATAAACATATGTTATCTCTAAGAACTTCATAAATATTATCAACAAAAAGAATTAGAATTCTAGTTCTCACCTCCCTGTAGCTGTATTTTTTTAACCAACTGCATCACATCCTATAAACATAAAGTGTACCTGGGTTATAGACCTTACCATTGCATCTTCTATAAGCAAACATCTGTATTTGTTCAGCATAGCCTGTGTCCTCTTCAGAAGCTGTGTAGCTACAGATTCAAACTCACTGTCCACTAGGAGAGACAAGAGTGTAATTTCAAATACTGTTCTTCAGGAAACTGCACAGATTTTAAAATGTTCCCTTTCTTACTGCTCCAAAATTACATTAAAAATTATCTCCATCCATTGATTGCAAACTAAATGCCAATTTTTAAAAAGAAAATTACCTTTTCTTAAGTCTTCCTCTGTTGGCAGTGATCCCTGGCACACGTGGTATGAAAGGAGTCTCTGAACTGCATCATTTAATGACCTGAACTGACTTTTGTCTGGTGTCACAGCATGCATCTGATCCTTCTGCAACTGTTGTAGAATACTGCAAGGAAAATTGATGTCACATAATTGATACATATTTCAACAGAAGTTTGTACACAGACAGAAACTAAAAATAAATTCAATGAAGGTTGAACATCTGTGAGAAAATTACAGAAGAAGAGTAACTTACAAAGCTCCTTTAGTTAACTGTTTAGCAGCAGGCCTTTTCTGTCCAACCAAATGACCATCCACCTAAGTCCAAAATAAAAAACAAATATTACAATATAGCCCCTCCTTTGCAAAGCCTAAATTTCAGCATTTATTTCTGCTTATTAAGTATGTTGCCAATACTAAGTGTAACCACCACGTGAGTATAAACTCTCCCAACAATCTCCAATTTCCACTGGGGAACTGTACCAGTGAAAGAGGGAAGTCATTTCTCTTACATAAATCAAAGGTCTAAAACATTTGTAGGCAAATTCTACTGTAGTATATATAAATATATATATATTATATATATATATACACTCTTCACTGTGAAAAAGAACAAACTTAGCAGGTGAAAAGAAGAAAAGGCAGTAAACTAAAAACTTTTCCAAAGGAATCTGCCCTGAAGAAACGTGTGTGCATTGCTCAGCTAGTATCACCTTGCCTGATTTGGATGGATTAGAGTGTCTGTCAGGAAAGCAGGTTAAGACTGGTACTTAAATTCTCAACAGCCATGGTTGCTCTGGGGAGGGTGAAAATGGCTGCAGGAATTCCAATGTGGAATGTAGGAGTGCTGATGCTATGCTCATGCTTTACTCATCAGGTAGATCTGCATTCTCTTCTCTTTTCCTCATACAGTTATGAAGCTGAAGTTTTTCCAGGAACACTATCCTAAGATGTAAGGCTCTCTGAGGCAGTAAAAACTCATACACCTACAGTTTGAGAAGCATTACTGCAATCCAAATATTCTCACTAAGAAGCTATTCTGGGTCAGAAAGTCTTTGATTAATATGAAATTGTTGGATTTTTTTAGTCAACTAGTCTTACTAATTAAATTGGTCACAAGACAGAAGTTACTTATGATTTACAAAAAGACTGTATGGAAGGTCTTTTTTTTACAACATGGTTAAAAGGAACTAAAGAAGTACATGGTACAGAGCATCCTTCTTAGCAAAGCAGTAGCAGCATGAAGCAGACACCTTGCTGGCCAAAAAGCCTCCAGCTTCAGCACCTAAGAATGAGCATCTAACCAACAATTACAAAAACAGTCTGAACTCAGAACTGAGCACTACTGTGACTGTCTTCTGCTCTGCTTGTACATCACTAGGAGAGGGAAAAACATTCATGTCATACTAAACTGGCAAATACATTTACAGTAATGAACAAAATCTCTCAATCAGATTGCCCCTTGGTTTCTCCTGTGATTTTGTAGTTTAGTTTCTTCTACAATGAAGGAACTAAAGCCTCCATCAAACCCTCCCTTCTTGTCTTCTGCTTCTCACTCCATAAATGTAGCAACTGTCTTCTCCCTCCAGAAGTTCTTGCATTCCCTCTGCAAAAAAAAAGTTGGCCTCCCCTTCCAACCCCAAACAATTTTGAGTATATGGAACACTTAGTGGATAAATAAATAAAGAGACCATGATGTAAAGAAAACAGAAAAAGATCAGATGGAACTTTTCTGATAGTTCTCACAAACAATCCCCTCCCAATTGTCTACAAAACAGCCCAATTTGTAAGAAGCAATGAGAGCAGAAGGTCTAACATGTCCAACTCAATGAAGAATTGCTATGTCATACAAAATTATCTTCAGGGAACAGACTTGTTAGTCCCCACTTACTGAATTAACTCTCAAAGCAGCATTCAGAATATCAATTTGCAAAATATTCAGTGTTTATTACATCAAGACAGAACTTGAGAAGATTGAGTTACTTCATATATACTAAAAAAAAAAAAAAAAATAAATATGCAAGGACTCCTAGATTCTCATGTTGAAACATCCCTAACTTCACTAAAATTTCAAGGGAAAGGGAAACATACAAATAAAAATATTCTCTACCTGTATACTTTGTTGACCTGAAGATGATCCTAATACTTTTTCTTGTGGCTGTGCTGTTCCAATAGATTGCTGTATGATTTTTCCTCCAGATTCCTGTCCTATAAAAAATATGTTAGAAATACTCTGTCATCCTAAGCAAGAGCAGAATAATTTAATGTATCTAACCTGATTATTTTACTTCAGTTTTTAGCTTTTAGGAGGAAAATACATGACCCATATGCTTAAAAGCACTACTGCAACTACCCTGTGCAGAAACTGCCTCATAAAACTGAAACAGGACTGATACTTTGTGCTGCAAACTACAGAAATTCTCAGATGAAAATTGTCTCCTACCATAGTACAGCAGCTTAAGGAGAAAGCACCAGAAGTGTAGTTTCCCAACAATTTACTGAAAATCACAGAATGTTAAGGGTTGGAAGGGACCTAGAAGATCATCTAGTCCAACCCCCCTGCCAGAGCAGGATCACCTAGACTAAGTCACCCAGGAAAATCATCCAGAACATTTTATCAGGCTTTTCAAAACTAGCCCTCCCTCAAGCATATAAAACTTTTTTTTTTTTTTACCAGAGAACCATAAAATATTTAAATAGCAGGCATAATGAAAAAAAATTCCCAGATTTTCTAAATGGGCAGACTTCATCCAATTGCCTTGCTCATGAATTCCAACAGCATCTCATCAGCCATGCTAAATTACAACCAACACAAGTAAGTTTATTTGTCTATTTTCTCCCCACCCCCCAAAAAAAAAAAAATAATAAAAGCCATACTGTGATGACTTTTGAGTTTTGCCTGGACAGCTTGCACACAGCAGTACACAAGGGGAAAAAAAGCAGGTAGATTATGGGACCTTATTCAAAAGTTACTTCTGTATAAAAAGAACATGAAGGTTACTGAATTTTTCTATTTGCTTTGAATATACTGGGTTTGTTCTTCCAGCAGCTTGGTGCAGCTTGAAAAGCCCAGTATTTCACCACGAACAATGTATTAACTATCCTAACTGAAAGTGACACATTCAAAAACAAATTGACTGATGACAGCCTGCACAGATCCTTGTAATGGCTGTTTTTCCTTCCTCTTTATCTGAAGCAGCCATCACAAAAGAGTTTAGAAGTCTCATAGAATTTTTAGCAGACATCCATATTTTGGAAATTACTTATTTCTATTTTCCTAAGCTGAAAAAAGTATGAAAAAAGTAAGAAGGATTTTATAGAGGAGAAAAATAATTGCTTATTTTCACTCTAGAAACTGAAGTGCTGTAGTTGGGAAAAACAAAAGCACACATTCACTACTGAAAAATTTCGTTTGCACTCTTCTAAAAAATAAAATTCTGATAACCTTTAGGACCCTATCAGTATGAGCCATCAATACAAGTCTGACACATCAAAGAAGCACCAATTTCTATGGCCAGAGAAAATGAAGGAAATTATTTTAAAAAGACCTTAGTTGACCTGATAGTGTGTTGCTCAGAAGACTTGTTAGCTGAGGCTGTCTCAAATTATCCTGTGTCTTCGATGCAGAAACTGGTGATGTCTGGTTCACACTTTTTTTCTGTGCCACATGCATGGAAAAAAAAAAAAAAAAAAAAGAAAAAAACTCATAGTCAAATATTTACTGGAAGTTTTAACAAACAAGAGCAAAAAAAGGCAAAAACAACTAAAAGTCAGGACTACACATCACTTTTCAACCTCAAACTCCTAAGTAGTGAAATTTCTTCGGGTATCTCAATTCCTCCTAAATTCAAGAATTTTATGAAGTAAATCAGAGCAGAATAGAAATTAAACTAACAGTACAAATATACACTAGTTCTGTTCTAGAAGACCCATGATTTATCACTAGAAGCAGCCCTCTGAAAGCTCAGCTTCTTAGAGTCTCAAAACTACAAGATGAATAAACAAACTCTTCACAACAACAACAAAAACCCACAGTGGAGCAAACTGCCCATTGTGTAGCAACTAAGTGATATATGGTTTATAATACACTAGAACATTAAAAATACAAGTACAAACAAACTAAAAAGATGTTGGTAAGCAGCAAAATTTGTTCTATTTCCCATTTTGAGCTCTGAAATTTCAGCACAAATCTATCTTTTACAGCAATAACAAATATCATGCTTTTGTAACTGCTGAAACTCACTGACCCAGCACATATTCTACAAAAAGGAAGATGTAGATAAATGAGAACTCAGAAAACTCATCTGCAAACAAAATGTTACAACCTGTGCTAGCAGTTTTGGCAAAGACTGAAAATCTGGGTTTGCAACATCTTTGCCCTTATACACCTTATATTCAAAGATATGTTGTTTCATTGCCAATTTTGTTCTTGGTTAAAAAAATCCATTAGACCTTTCAGAAGGGAGAAAGATCTAATTAGTGCAAATGCACTTTGAGACAGTTATTATAAGGATTTTATTGTGACACAGAAAAAAACAGCACAAAATGGAAGAGTGGAGTAATAGCTTGTTGCTGATCATGTGACAGTGGCAGAATTTAGAGGTTCACTTATGAAAACAAGCTTGAGTTGAAGACTGACTGCAGCTGCAGGGACAAAAAAAATAAAAATAAAGAGACTAGTTCTCACCTTAAAAGCAAACTCAGAAAAAAACCCACACATTCATTATTAAGTAGACCTCTTCTTCAAGAAAATATGTTTAAATGTTATGCTTTTACAAACTGCTTTAAAGGTATTTCCCTTTAAGGATTCTAAGAAACACCTCTTACCTTGTCCTTGCTTCAAATCTGAAAGCTTCTAACTGCTCCAGACACACAGAACTACAGTGGGCAATGCCAGCATGGTAAATAACAAAGAGAAACCCAAGAAACTTTTTCATCTCTAATTTGAATAGGTCAAACTTTGAAAACACATGCATAGTGTTTAGTGAGGTCAAAAGACTTTCAGTGCTAAGAATGTACCCAAACCTTTACATCTAGCCTTATAGTAACATTTTCAGGAGAGCTCATAGCTGTATCATGTAACAATGTCCATTCCTTTAAATAGGAGCAGAAATAAATCACTGCTAAGCAGTTCTGAAAATATTGCTATAGATCACCATCAAAACCTTCTCAATTAATGAAAGTTACAGACTCATTCACGTAGCAGTAAGTTTATAAAATACCTAGTGAAATGATATCTCTGGGTTACAGTAGTTTTCAGCAGTTCTACAGCTGTTAACAACACACACCAGCAAAATCAGCACTCCCTGTATAACACCAGCTTTAATATTTTGCTAACCAGCTTTCAGCAGAGCTTAGAAGCACTTCTCTGGCCACATTCTCAAGCAACTTTCATACCTGACCAAAGGCAAACTGCTGCTGTGTTGCTCCAATCGAGGTGTGACTGAAGGTGCTGACAGATTTGGAAGAGGCTGCTGGAAGACGATGGGATGCGCTGACGGGAAGCTGAGTTCTGTTCTGGGCAAGCTGATCTCCAGTGAAGCTGCCTCCTGATGCAACAGACTGGACTGATGGCCCCATGCTGGGATGTACTGAACCAGAAGAACTTGCAACAGCAAATCGATTAGGAGCTGACATATTGGAGACTGTAGACTGCCCAGGTGACATGGTGGTGAAAGTCGATCTACCTTGAGAGACATTCGCTTGACTGGGTGACAAATGCAACACAGTTGGTGATGCCTGTTGCAGTGGTACCTGTCCACCCACAATCTGTGAAGTTCCATGATTCACTATCACTTGGTTTCCAGGAGCTGTGAATGTCTGGCCGGAAACTAGCTGAACAGCTGTGTTCTGGTTATTCAGCATCTGTCCTGAATACGACTGGTTGGCTCTTAGCATGTTTGTAGAGTTCCTGTTGAGCATTACATGCTCAGCAGACACTTGGCTAGGAACCAGCTGGGAAGGCTGAGTCTGAAGAAGCTGTCCATTTATGGCCTGGACATGATGAACTGAATTAGAATTAACAGACAAACTCGTAGGTATGAGAAACTGATTTTGAGGTGCGTGAGGCTGTCCCATGGGAGAATGGATAACAATACTGCCACCAGCATTGCTAACTGTCTGAGGTGTAACTGATTTTCTTGTACTTTGTTGATTAACAATATTAACAGACATATGAGGACCAACTACTGAACTCTGAGGTGAGTTTGCAGAAGCAAACGGAATCCCTTGCTGTACATGATGTTGCTGTATTCCCAAATTATTCACATTGTAAGCAGTCTGCTGACCCATCTGGATAGGCTTTGGTTGGATATTAATGGGAACTTTGTTAGAGTTTGGTGCCAAACCCCTTTGAATGATGATATTATGGACAGGCAACGATGTCTGAAAATTTGTGCTGTTAAATGGAACAGTTACAGGTTGTGCTACTGGACTTGAATTTGAGTTACCGAACAGTGAGTTACCATTTGGAGTCTGTCTATGAACCAAGAGGCCACTACTCATGTTTGCAGGTGTTTGCTGACCATTGCCTTTCAGTATTATCTGAGATCCATCAAGATTATTAATGGTCATCATGGAAGGTTGATTACTAAATGAACCAATTAGCTGTATCTGCCCAGAACCACTAATCTGGCTGCTATTAGACAAATGCTGGCTGGGAACACTAATTCCGACATGTTGCATAAAGCCATGTTGCACACCAACTGTATTGCTTGCAAAGGATGCTCCAACAGGTTGCTGTACCACTTGAGTAACTCCTATAGGCTGCAACGTCTGACCTGAGTAATTAGAAACATTAGAAGCCTGAGTAAAGGATGCTGATGAAGAAGGATGAAGCTGAGCTTGTGCAAACTGTTGGCTGGAACCTACACTGGCATCCAAATATGCCTCTTCTGCCAAAGTCTGTTCAGTAATATTGGCCTCCTGCAAGGACTTCTGAAGAATATCAAAAGGCTGATCCTCTGTGAGATCAGGTAAAGGAGAAGACACAAGTTCATCTTCAAGAAACTGAAGGCTACTGGACAGCTGCAGTCCATCACTAGGCCCCTCTCCAAGCTGACCGCTGACACCTTTTACAGACGACTTAGGATCAGTGTTCTGAAATGCAAAGCAAGAAATCCATCATTTTCAGAAATTCCAAGCCACACCTTTGTTTCCCCATTAAGCTTTTTTGCATGCAAGCAAAGTCTAGACAAAAGGATTTTTTAAAAAGGGTGAAAAGACCTCCACAGTAACTCAGTCCGAGGCAAGGTTTCAGTAGCAACAGCAGCAGCAGGGAAATGGCAAGAAAAAGGTGCTCTTTCACTGACTTCCCCTATCAAATAAGATCAATCTCCCAAATCCTATCAGTATTTCTATAGTCACACAGTACAAACTGCTATCTGTTAGCATCATACCTTACTTTTTTTTAAATTATTATAGTGCTTTGTTTCTAAATCATCTAAGAAAAACAATGCTACAGAGTTGGTAGTTTATGCTTGTTAAAAGATTATGGAGAACTATAAACACTGAAACTGCAGAAAATACGAAGTGGCACCTTGAATGAAAAAGTCCTTCAAATATACATTCAAAATTACTGTGACAAGGAAAATCAGAACCTACTTTGCCCTGGCCAACTATTAATAACATTTTCCTAAAACAAAAGTGCATCAAGAAACTCTAGACAAGTGTCAGGTTTCTGTAGATGGAATGATGAGCTTATATGCATAATAATACTTCAGACAGTCTGGAGTTAGACAAAGTACACTTTTCTAAATTTCAAAAATCATATCTCTATTCAAAAATAACATCTAGTTTCTTTTTAGGTCAGGATAACTTTAAAAATGTGTGAGGGAAATCAGGTCATAGATGCTTGTTTTCACCTCATATAAACAGTAAAGATGCTACAAGGCCACATGCAATAATATCACTACCATAATTCCAGTTAATTAGAATTTTGCCCCACTATGTTTCTGAATGAGTCTGTATATTTTATGAAACTTGACATATTTTAAAATATTAAGGAATTGTTCTCAAAATGCAATAAAGTATTTTCAAAGTATAATTACAAAATGACAAACCTTTTTCTACCTTTGTATTAAGAGAAAGAATTAAACTAGCATTCAAGTGTCTCAATGTCTGCACCTCATGAACACCTAAAATTCCAAATCAGGTTCTCAACCATACCCAGCTACCATCAGGCAAAGCAAAAAGGAGTCACTAATTAGGGCATCATTAGGACTCATAACTGTCAGGCTCTTGTGGAGAATTCCCTGTTGCACCTGTAACTTGTCTCCAGTGACAATGACCAATCTTCCACAACTGTGTAACTTGGAGACCTCTAGTTAATGCTATTCCAGTTAGCACTAACTATACAACTATTAGTATTACTAATTATAGCAATACTAATAATAAATTATTTTGTGTAAAATCAAGGTTAATAGCTTGAAAATCTCCCATTGGAATGAAAAATCCCAAATTGCATTTGCTTCTCCCAGGACAGTTTAAGGTCCAAAAACCATTTTATGTGCATAAGCTGGAACCAGGGACCCTCCAAGTTAAAATCTGAATCACTGCTGCCCAGATTAAGAACAGCCACAGAGCACCACACTAATTTGAACAATAAACTAGTCATCTCTGCAATTTCATCAATCTTCTTAACAACAAAAAGCTTCCTCTCTCTGGCTCCTTGAATACTGCCCTCTCTTCAGCTGTTCTACTACACTGGAGTAGGAAGGTTGAAGCAGACACTGAGTACAACCCAAGTAACAGGGCAATGGCTAAAGAACCCTCTCATGGGGGTTGTAAGAGACTTATGACCACCCAAGGAAACCAACCTGGAGTCAGTAGAGATGGGATACAAAGTGAGGTGCAGGGCAGGGGGAAGGGAGGACACTGCTTCCTTGTTCTTCCAGCAGCAGAAACTTAACCTTGTTTGTGTTAGGTGTTGGCTGAGCATGCTTATCAGCTGAGACACTGAACTTGTAAGCTCTGTCACTTAACAGCATGAGACAGGCATCAAGACAGTCAACTCTACTTCAAGGTAGCAATTCTGAATACATACAAAGACAGAACTTTCAGTATCTGTAAAAATTTTAATGACAAAAACTCAGAAGCCTTTAACTTTTCAGGTGGGACTGTTAAACCTTCTATATTTTATCTTAGACAATTCTGTTCCCTCAAAAGCACTGTAAGCATTTATCTCTGCAATCAAATCATTCTTCTCTCAGGAAGAGAGGATGGCACAGTATTTGTTAGGAAGGTACAAAAGGATGAGAACTAAGCACGAGAGGAGTAAGTGCTAGAGAGTGGCAATGCTGTAAGCTGTGCTAGGAACATACATTGGAAATCCCTGCTCCTCTGATCACATGCCTTCTAGATTACCTACCACCCCCAGTCTTACATACCAGAAGGTTCTTCTGGCTTTCACCAGATATTTTTGTTTCTTCCAACTGCTACTCCCTATGGAACAATCCCACCTTGCCCAGACTCTCTCCTCTCAAAGTTACTCCAAAAACTCACTTTCTGAAAATACACTACAAATACACACCTGTCTTTAACCATCTACTCATGTTTATCAGAAGAACCTCTACAGAGAACTAGGAAGTCTAGGCTGTGACAAATGCATATCCTTTGTCACTCTTTTTTCCCCATAACCTAATTTTTCTTAGGATGAGTCCTCAAAACCACCTCTGCCATGTTGCATGCACATTACTGTCTGGTATCACTGCCTCACCATTAGCTCAAACAGCTTAACTGAAGAAAGAACTATCACTCAATGTGTTGGGTTGTTTTATACAATACTTAATAATGACATTGAAAGGGGAGGACAGGGCAAATGCTTCCCAGCAGAATACTGCTGTTACAGAAAAGTCACTAGTTCTCTACACATAGATGAACAGTCTTCCAGATTTATGTCAATTATTTGATTCTACACATCCACATAGGTGTGAGGAACATGGGACAAACAATCAAAATAACAGTACAACAGAGAGAAGAATTAAGAAAATCCTACTCTATATATTGAAATAGCTGAACTGTGGGATTAAAGTGTTTTTTAAAAACACATCAGTGAAAACAAAGATACATGGCTCAGAAGGGATCTCTGGAAGTCACCTAGTCCAGCCTTCTACTTAAAGGACCTCTACTACCTTCTACTACTGCAAGAACTAAAGCAGATCAGCCTTGCTTTTATTGCCAAGGATGAGGATTCCATAGCCTCACTGGGTAAAACTTAGCCCAGGGCTGCAATACACTCCCAAGAAAAAAAAAACATACTGAAGACTACTTGTAACACTTAATGAATTTATAGTGGATACCCCAACACTGAAATTGCAGGGGAAAAAAATCCCAAGCTAGCTATTCAGTCTAAAGAGAAAAAAAACCCCAAACATCCATTAACAAAATTACTACATCAGATTCTACTTGGAAATAAGAAACAAAACCATTCTATCATAATATCACAGGAAACATCTGAATTACTAACTTTTAAGGTCAACATTTGAGCACTACTACATCTACAATCACTAACATTACAAGTCCAGTTGAGTTACACCAGAGAACACTTTCACTACTCAGCAAGGATCTATTTTAGCATTCAGAATTTTCATATGAAAAAGGTCAAAAACCATATGTACTTCTTTCAGTGTTATAAACCAAGAAAAGCCATGAGAGCAGCATGCAATCTCAATATAATTTATCTCCTGACTACTTACGTTGGAGTTGGCGAAAATTGAATTTGAGTTGGCTACAGAATATTCTGCATTAGTCAAGTCTTCATTGCTCTGATAAAAAAACAAGAATAATGTTTAGAAATAATACACTCAATAAAGCTTACACATACCTAACACATAGGAATGCTACTTACAGATTTACTACTAGGTCCATGTAGAAAATAATTCAGCGCCTGTGGGTCCCTTAAGGAGGAGGGAAAAGAAAAACAACCTGTTAGCATTTCTAGGAATTTTATTGTAATAAGGAGTCTGATTTAACCAAGCCAGATACTATACTCATAAATTCTTTTTTGAACTCTTTAATATGGTTTGTGCCACTCTTAATATATTAAGTTAAAAAGCTTGTCCTTGCCAGAGTAACAGTCCCTTTGCTTTAAGAAAAAAAACCCACACCTTTTCCAGATGAAATTAATAGAAATAACTATTATAAAATACAATTTCAGTATATTTCTCTAACTCAGCACTATCACTGAATAAAGCTAAAGATTAAAAATGGGTTACAAATGAGTGTTGAAAATTCAAGCAAATAAAAAATACATTAATGTAACTGCACAAATCAAGTGGTTGTGCTGTTACATGGGATTATTACATCAAAAGATTGTGCCACATGGGATTATTTCAATACAACAATTGTACAGCATTTCCAACGTGCCCATTAGCTTCAAGAGTAAAATGACATGGAGATTTTTCATTTTAAAACATCTTTATTGATTAACAAATTACAAAATAAAATTTTGAGAAGCAGGAGATTGTCACATAAAAAAAAACAAAACTCAAAAGATCTCTGCTCTCTTGATCATCCTAGGAAATAAAGAGGGAATAAGTTAAAGATCCTTCAGGTTTAATAACTTTTGAAAACACCAATAAATCTTTATTCCTTTTTCATTCAAAAATCTGCATTCATGCTTATAAAAGATGTGTTAGCCAGTACTTGGCAGATACTTGATGTTACTATTATGTTTTTACAACACAGAAGTGGTTACATACATTTTCAAACAAAAATATCATTTTCATGGTAGATTTCAAGAACTAAGGGGAACAGAACTCTATCACAGCTCTATCATGCTTACAAGTTTTATCAATAAAACAACCAGGGCATGTAATACTAATTACATTCACTGGCTTTAAATAATGAAAAGATGCCATAAAAAAAAAAAAATGCACTTCATTACCTTAAATATTATTTTTACTAAGAAAGACACTTAACAAAATCAAAGATCAGATGGAACAAAAAGTATTTTTTTATTCTTCTAGATGCCTAAGACATTAATTGATGCCAAATGCAGGAAGGACACTGAAATTTTTCAGACAAACACTCATCTGTAGTGAGTACTTCATTTTCTGGACCACCTATGACCTTGTACCAGGATCCTTGTGATTCATGCTCATGACAGAGCACTTAATTATCCCGTGCAATCAATTATCAGCTTCCAAGTGGGATGACTTTTCATATGGCTACAATCAGTAATTCTGAAAAGTATACTTCACAGAATATATCTGAACCACTGCTAGCAATGCTTTTCCTACAGTATGCACACAGTAATCCCCAAATGCAGCAGCCACTGTGGTGATACTTTTTTTTTCTTAAGTTAAACTTTTTTCAGTGATTTTGCCAAAAGCTTTGAGTGTGTGAGAAAAGTAAAAGAATTTTTAATTCTATTAATTTAAGACTGTAAAATAAAACCTGTATGGAATGGAAGTGATCTTTTAGGAGCTGCTATGAGACTGATTTCATATCAATCTCACAGAGTTTGAAGAAAGTATTTGTGTAAGAAGTGTTCCATTTTATTCTAAAGTTTAAAATGTATTCCAGTGTACTATCTGTTCTAGAATACTGACATGAGAGCCAAAAGCAAGTCACTTGCTACATATACAGTCCACAAAGACCTTGCCTATGCTTCAGCTATCCAAATTATTCTTTGAGATTCCCATATGAAATTATAAACCTCCAAGTAAAACTGTTATGGATGTAAAGGAAAAAAAAAAACAATAACCAAAATAATAATAATAATAAAAAAATAAAAAATAAAAACACCAACCAACAAACAGAACACATACACAAAACCAAGCAACAAATCAGACCAACACACCATTTTAAATCCCCTATCTTATTAAAATCAAGTATCTTTGAGGGATTCATTTGCTGTGAGTACTTAAAAGTACTGGGCAGCAATTCTATTTTTCTAACATTTTTATGCAAATTCATGTCATTAGTAAAAAATAAGTACTTTTATTAAGAAAATAATAATTTTATTTTTCCCCTTAAAATAT
>JAOEGS010021344.1:25122-40872 GCA_025447755.1 Corythornis vintsioides | reverse complement strand
GGTCCACTGAGAGCTCCCCAGAAGTCACCCTGCCCACACACCAGCTGGAGAAAGCGAGTTGGTTTTCACAGGCAGCTTTTCCTTATTTATTCGTGACGCTCATCATCACACTGGAAGACTAAAGGAGAGGAGAGGAGCTGTGGAAAGCCCTTCTTGTCTCACAGTCAGCTTCTGCCAAGGGCAACAGGGATTTGCTTCCTTTCTCCCATCCTCCCGACACCTGGCAGAGATCCTAAAGAAACCAAAGCCACTCCAACTGAGAAGCAACACTGGCTGCTCAGGATGGAGGGCAGGGTTCTGGCCAGACGCTGCCCTCCCTCACTGTTGGCTGGGCAGCCCTGCATGAGCCAGGCTGGGAGCCTGAAGCCAGCAAGGAGGGATCCTGGCAGGCTGACCTAACATTTCCCTGTCCATCTCCTTGAAAAAGCCCTGAAAAGCTCTCTCCACTTTGGATTCAAAGCCTCATTAAGTGTCTGTTGCAGGCAACAGGGAGCAAAGCTGGGTCAGGTCGGATGAAAAGCCAGCAGACTGGCGAGGCAAAAACTCAAAAGTGTGCAAAATTCCAACCCCAGTTGCACCTTTTGAGATAATTTAAGGTTTTTCCCTCAGTGCAGCAGCTCGACGGGACCCTTTCCCATATGGTATTTTCCAATCTGGAGCTGCTGCTGTGGGAGGGCCAGGGTGCTGCTCTGCAGTGTCAGGCAGTGCATGCCAGCAGGTGGAGCTGGCACACCGTTCTAGTGTCACCCAGCTTTCCCGGGCATCACCCCACAGCTCCTGAGCATTGCAAGTATGCCCCAGTATCCCCTGGTATCCTCCAGCATCTTCCCAGCATCTCCTGATCATTCTGCTGAGGTACCTGAGCATTGCTCGAGGCCCAAGAGCATCACTAGAACTTCACCCAGTATCTCCCCAGCATCGCCTGAGCATCGTGTACATCACCCAAGCAAGCCCCAAGATCCACCCAAGCATCACTCCTCCCAGTGTAGCCAAACATCACTCAGCATGTCCCAAGCATGGCCACATGTCAACAGCATCCTCCCAGCATGGCCAAATGTCACCCAGCATCCTCCCAGCATATTCAGACATCAGACAAGCCCACAGACGGACTTGTTCCAGTAGGATCTGATGTCTGTTCTTCACTCCCCCCATAGTTGGTTTGGGATTTTTTTCCTTTTTATCTTTTTGTGGCAAGAGTTAGCAGGGAAGGAAACAGAGGAAGAGAGAGTGGAGATAAGATAAAAGCCTTGTCCACAGAAGGGGAAATGGAGCAGATAACCAGAGAGACATGTGAGGGCAGCAAAGGGAGTCGAGCGGGGTGGCTGCTCACAGCCTGCGCTGGCAACCCAGGCACTGCACTCCACAAGCAATCCCTGTGTGCAGGCAGAGCTCTGCCAGACACCATGCAGGCAGAAACTAGGATTACAGGGCCACCTACCACCACTTCCCCAGACTCCTTTGAAAACATCTTTGGAGGGTCAGTTGAGAAGGAAGCTCCCTCAGGAGCTGCAGACTCCTGCATCACCACATGCTGGCTGAGACACTATGCCTGGGAGAAATCAGCTGCCTGTTGCTCCCACCTCCCCAAAACAAGACAGGGGTTTTCCCTCCACCTCAACTGTGAAGCCAGGCTGGGCTGGTGGGGAGGGTCCCAAATGGGGTTATTTTCCTTTCCAGCAGCCCAAGAGGGATCTCTCAGAAGGATGGTGTTTAAATCCATCTCCCTGGGAGATGCATGGGAAGGAAATGCAGACGTGGGATCCCTTCCACGTGGTGACAATGCTCAGGGTGAACAAGCTGGGACAGAACCCCTGGATCTTGTGACTTCTGGCATTTCCCTGCAGCTTTTTTTTTTTTTTTTTTTTCCCTTTCCCTGAAATGCATTGATTTACAAAACCTGTGGCATTGGGGACATTGTGCAACTGGCCCTTGCTGTCACCATGGGATGGGGGTGACGCCAGCAGGCACATCGACCCAAGTGCTCCGTTTCCCACATCACTCAAACACAGCAGCAGAGACCCCCTCTTTGGCAGGAGAGGGAGGAAAAAGCCTCGGAACCCTGTTAGAAGGAGACCTTTCCCCCTTGGGAACACCCCAACCAAGCCAGGGGGGAAGCGGGTGGCCAGCTCTGACTCCCAGTCTGGCTGGAGGGAGGCAAAACAGAGCAAGTCATTCCACAGTGGGTGCCAGAGCCAGGCACGTGGGCTCTCTGCTGTCTAATAGGGGTTGAGATCATTAAGCTCATTAGGCTGAGAGCACTAATGGGCTCCCTCTTTCTATGAAATACACTGGGGCTTTGCCCTGGCTGGACCCAAGAAAACAGCTCTGCTTTTACCGTCACCATCAGCCCTCCCCTTTGGGACTATCCCCTTACAGCCGGCGAGGCAATGCCCTCCTTCCTTCCTTTCCCCCATCCATGGGAGAGCTGCTGGAGCTGGAGGAGAGGGACACGTGGGAATCGGGGCCAGTGGGATGCCTGGGCCAACGCTAACACGTGTGGCCAGCACTTGGGATACCTAAACCCCTCTGCTGGGGACAGCAGTGGGTGGATTAAACATAACCAATATAATCCTCTTTTTTGTTGCTGTTGCTTTTTGACTTTTTTTAACCCACTCTCTTTGCCGGGTTTTTTTCCACAAGGAGCTGTTTGGCCGGGAAGGAGAAAAGCAAAATCAACCGTAAAGCAGCACTTGGAGTGAAACCTCCCCCGTACTGCTTGTGGGCCACCACCAGCTCTTATCTGCCGCCTTTCGGGTGTCGAAAGGGCACCGGCGGGCTCCCGTGTCCCCTTGGCCGGGGCTCCTGGTCCTGCCAAGGATGGCTCGGGCATCTCGTTTTTGCTCCACCAGCTCCGAACAAGCGCGGCCGTGTCTGTTATCAGCGGGGCAGTCAGGCGCGGCACAGGGCTCCGCGGCATTTCCTCCCCGGGCTCTGCGATGCCCTAACGCGGCAGTTAAGAGGAGAGAGCCTCTCACCGTGTCCTCCCGCCTCCTCACCACGTGATGCCAAGAAACAGTCGCCAACTCACAAGTCAGCCCCACAGGAACCGAGAAATAAACCCCCAAAAAGCTCCTAAGCCCACTGTAGCGTCATGTCACAGCACCCCCCGACTCCGGAGACACCCCCCGGGGTCTGCGATGCAGAGCACTGATGGAAGGGGGTTTTTCCCTCTCTCCTTCCCCATGAAGAAGGCGGTTTCCCATGTGGCTGCAAGACCAGTTTCACAATCGCGGGGACTTTGGGTCCCTGCCTAGGAGGTCACCTTTCCCATCTCTCCCGTGGGTTTGGATGCGATCGCTGGCAAGGCTCCCCCCACCGATGAAGCGATTTGCGGGAGCAAACAAGAGGCCTCAGCGGTCCCTCATTCCGCACCCTATCCCTCTCCCCCACCAAAAAAAAAGTTTGCAGCTCCTGAGCTTTTCCCAGGTGGGAAAGCCCGTACGGAGCTTTCATCCAGAGCAAGCCAGATGCTTTTTAGGACACTATCTTTTGCAACCACACGTAGCAAGCCATTGCTTGTATTGCAAATCCCCGAAAAAGCCCCAGCAACGTTCACTTTTATTTAATTTTTTTTTAAAAAAAGGCTGAACTAAGCACGTAGCAGCCACCAGAAGGGGCAGAGCGACTGCCTCCAGAGCGACAATCTGAATATTCAGGCGTTAAAAACCCTCCGGGACACGTCCCAGGTTGGGCACCCTCAGGCAGGGCCGCCCCGCGTGCCGCCGGGCATCGCCACGAGGCAACGGTGAGGGCCGGATGGCCGCCGTCCGTCCTTCTGTCCCCTCCGCACATCCCCAGCCACGGCACCGGGGGCGGCAGCGCTATCGCGACAGGCAAAGCGCGGCGGGTTCGGCCCCGCGCACACGTTGCGCATCAGCCGCCTGAACCGAAGTGTCCATAAATGGGTAAAAAAAAAAAAAACACAAACGCTGGAACTGGAGCCTGAAGCTCATTTATACCAACGAGAACCAGATGATCTGCAGGAAAACGTTCCTGCGGGGTCCTGGGAAGTGTGTGGGGGGAAACCCTCCGGCTGTGCGCACCCCCCTCCCGGGAGCTTCACCCCCGCGTGGGGTGCGTTAAAGCGGGGCACAAGGAGGGCAGAGATCCCCGGCCCTCGGAGCTCCGTCTGCCTCCCCGCATCCCTCCGGCTCCGGCGCGTAGCCGGTGTCCCGGTCCCGTGTCGTCGTCCCCCCCGAAACCCCAACTCCCCGAGACCATCGGGGCCGAATCCTGCCCCTCACTCACCTGCGGCAGCAGCAGCGGCGGCGCGGAGCCTCCCCCGGAGCATCTCTACGGGGCTCGGCGGCAGAGGGGGGGCTGCTGGCGCTGCCCCGCTCGGCCGGCAGCCCGCATTGTGCGGAGGAAGTGGGAGGAGGAGGAGGAGAAGGAGGAAGGGCTGGGTGTGCATGTGGGCCGGCCGGAGGAGGGGACGGGACGGGACGGGATGGGACAGCCCAGTTCCCCCCAGCCCAGCCCAGCCCGGCACGCCACATGGGCGCTGAGCTGGTCGGGGCTCTGCCCGGAGCTCTCGGAGCGGAGACCCCTCGGTACAGGGTAACCCTCCCTCCCCGCTTTATGGGGAGCCGCCTCGGCGGAGAGCCCCTGTGAGGGAAGGATTCCTATTGCAGCGAGCCCCAAATTATGGAGGAGTAGCCACATTGAGGGCTTATGCTGGGACTATCCCTCATTAAGGGCAGCCCCCATTGCAGGCTGTTCCTGCATTCCAGGGACCCCCTGTTAAATAGGACCCCCATTACAGGGAGACCCCCCCCTTGCAGAGGAGCCCTGGCCCAGGGGTGCCTCTCCAGGCTGAGCCTGCTGGGCTGGAACCAGTGTTATGATCTGGCCAGACAGGAGTCTGTCCATCCACCCAGGAGAGCTTCTCCATCTTGTATGCAAGGACAGATGGAAGCTGAGAGATCCACTGATGGGCTGGGGATGGTTTCTTAGCCCCCCTCACAGTCACCCCTCACCCCAAAGGAAAGACTCCCTGCACAGGGGACCCCTACACAGCACAAATGGTCGAGCCTCTAAGTCATGGGCAATAACCTTTAACGTCTATTCAAGGAGGTGCCTCCAAAAAGCTCCACGCAAACATTCCCCGACTAATAATTAACCCTCGTAAAAGTCTCGTCAATATGATTAACCCAGTGACACAGATGCTTTGAGATAGAGTGAGTTGCCCAAGGCCATGGAGTGAAGCAGTGGCAGAGGCTCAGCTCCTACTGGGAGAGAAATAAAGATTTCTAAGTGAGAAATGAAGTTTTCTACTTTTGGCATAGCCTTGTCTCCTATGTAGTCCAAGTTGCACCTTGTGCAGCACAGAGGTGCCTCAAAATGCTGTCATCTGAGCCAGGTTTTATTGGAAACCAAAACCTCCCAGCAGCTTCTGATGGCAGGTGGCAGGAGAAAGGGGAGGAACATGGTTCCCTTGGAGCTTTCCCAAGAGAATGAGCTTTACATTTACTAAACGTAAAGACACCGTGATGATTATTGATGGGGAGCAGCATATATGGATTATTTCAGGAAGGGATCTACCTCAGCCCCTGCTCACTGAGAAGCCACTCACCCTCTCTGTGGCACTGATTCAGCACAGGATTTAGGAATGAGCCCAGTTATTAATACAGGTGGTTAAAGACCTTATTGAACAAAGACCGAAAAGCCAGTGTTTGAATTCTCCCCTCCTTGGCCTCACAACCATTATTTTCCCCTTATGGCTTTATTTAATTTATAGCAGTTTTGTGGCAGCAGCCGTTGGTTCCTGCAAAGAAAATAAGTAGCTGGGAGGAGCTGGCTTTGAATTTCCAGTCCCTTAGCTCTGATGTTTACACGTGATTGCTTTGCCTGCAGTTCATCGATCATGTGTTGCTGCAATATTTTCTTTGGTCACATCGTAATGCAATTACCTAATAATTATTATCTACTTGATTATTTGAGGGGTTATTTTAGTGTGCAATATGCAATAGCTACTGCATATTAAAAAAAAAATGAGCAAGTAGGATGATATTCAGGTCTATTAGTTGGAGTTATGGGCATGAAAAAAAAAATCAGCATTAATTTTTCCCTCTCTGGACAGGACTGTGAGTGGCTCAACGTGGCAGATAATCCCTTTAAGCTTGAGCTGGTTAATATCTTTGCTTAACTTCATGCCAGAATCACCCTTCCTTGTCCTCATTTGGCCATATCTCTGCTGCCAGTTATTCAGCTGAACTCCCAAACCAAGATCTCACTGAAATCTTCTCCCTTGTTTTCAGTTTGATGGGTTTTTGCTTCTTAAATCTGTAATTTCTGTAATACCCTTTTCCTCCTAAAAAGACTTCTAAACGCTGTGACGTGGGGCACAAGGTTTTCACATCAGCCTCCTCTAATTTCTAGAGGGTGTTTTGGTTTTATGATGACTTATTCCAAAACACACTTTATTTCCCATATAATCTCCCTCTTGAAATAACTCAGGCTTACATATCTCTAGAGCGGGGAGGGGGTTCTACCTGTCCTCTGAGCAAATACCTGCTCTGTTTTCTTCTTTTGGCTGAGAATTTCTTTCTCTCTTGACTTCCTGCCTGATTCATCTCTTCATTAACAACTGAAATCAGCCGAGCCCTGACAAACCTTCTGCTGGCTGAGGCATCAAACCATGAGCATGGTTGACAGCAACCTCAAAAGAAAATGCTATTTTCTTTATTTTTCTTTTTTTTCTTTTTTTTTTTTTAATTATAAATGAAATAATTTCTGGGGATGAAGCCTCTGGGGAAAGGTGGGTGGGGATTTCCCTGCTCTGATGCACCCAGGGCATGGCTCTTTGTCCTCCAGCCACCAACACCCCTCTGTGGTGGGTGAGCACCTTGGGGATCTGGCTGATGGGGGAGCTGCACCCGCAGCCCTGCGAGCACGGGGGAGGTTGAGGGGTTGACTGAATTAGTCAAATGTTGGCCATGTGGTTTTCCATTTTCTTTTTGAGGCTTCTCAGCCTCGGCAGAGATGGTGTCTATCTTTGGGTTGATCGCTCGGCTGATTCGATCTGTGGTTTGCCGTGCTCAGGCTCCCTCCCACTGCACAGGAAACCTGTTGGCTTCAGATTGCTGCTGTCTCCAACACGGTCTGGTCCCCAGATCCCGGGCCCAAGGTGGGGGCACCCACTCCTGGGTGTTCACCCCATTCAGGCCTGGTGGGAGCTTGGCCATCAGGCTTCCTCCTCCAGGCAGTGTTTGAAGTCATGGCTGCTCTCTAGCTGTGCTACTTCTCCCTTACCCCAAAAAGGATTGTTTCTTATCCCTGATGCTGCTCCCCAATTTTCCCTGTGGCTAATTAAGCCCCCCTGGGGGAGTTAACCCTCTTTATGGGGGCAGTACCCAGAGTGACACAGACCAAGTGATGGGGAAAGGAGGATGGCTGGGGACTGCCAAGCACAAAGATGTGCCCAGATGGCAGATCCCTGCCTGTCTCCTCTTCCCTTGGTGGATTAGTCTGGTAGCATCTTGCCTTTATTTATTTTCCCCTCTTCCTTTTCCTCTTCAGTTTGCTTCCCCATAAAGCTGTGCTCCTGAAGAGCTGGAAGACATTATCTGATCTCTTGGTGATGAGGTGAGACTTAAAGGTCATCCACTGCACACAAACACCACAGCTCCCAAGTTTTGAAACACAGCACCCTTCCAAAAAGGCCTTGGGTTTGCTTCAGGTACCTGCCCAGGTACCGGGACTGGCTGCTTATGCAGTGATGAGAAAATCCCTCTCACCTCCTCAAATCATCTCGAAACCCCCCAGAGTATCCGAACAAAGCCCAGGCAGAGAATGAGAGATGACTGCTGGACCAGTGTCCTCCCACAGATGCTTTCCTAGGGGACATGGGGAAGCAGCTGGGGGTCTGCAGAGGAGCTCGCCACCATTTTAGGGGCTCTGCAGCCATTGCCTCTGGTTTCCTCAAGAATCTGATGAGGTTTCCTGGAAGTCTCTTTGTTTTCTACTTGGCATTAACAGAAGTGAGCGTGGGAAGGTGGCAAGTAGCCGGGCTGTGGTAGCCTGGGTGACAGTGACAGTTCAGTTTGTGCAGCTGCAGAATGTGATGGGTTTTTTTTGGCCTGGGAGAGGTTTATGGAGGGGAGCAGGTGATGGGGTCCTCTTCTGTATTGTCCTGCATGGGATGAAGACAAATCCCTTGGGTATCACAGGGAATCTGGGACACCAACACCCATTGCTTTGTCCGAGAGGACAAGGGGGTGGCTTTAATCCCATCCCACTGCACCAGGGCTCCCACCAGGGACTTCCCAACCTTGTTAGCAGCTCTTGCCTTGGAGGCTGTAATTACTGAGCTAATTGGAGCAAGAGAGCTTACAGACGGTCTTAATTTCCACTTTGCTTGTTCCCCACACTCAACCTGTCTGGAGAAGAGGGGCTGAGTCTCAGTCATGCTGGTGAACAAAGGAAAACAGGGATGAAGGGATGGAGCGGTGAAGGGAGAGCTGGAGGGAGGAGGATGAGGGTTATAAAAAAGAGCTCCCAACAGCTTCCAAGGCACTTGAGTTTAAAATGCACTTTACCAAGATAATAGTCAGGTCAAGGTTTCCTCCTCCTGCACATTTCTTTCCATGTCAAGGTTGAAACCTTGGGAGCTGCTGTCTCTCCAAGCCCCTGGCAACGTGAGGATGAGTTGTGAGCATCCTCCAAGGCACCTGGTCCTACATCTCTCTCAGTTCTGAAGCCAGGCCCTGTGCTCTAAGGGCTGGTACTTTCTGGAAATACCCCAAGGGGGTTGACTGGTGGCAGAGGACAGTTTTCAAGCTTCTCCCACCTCTCCTTGCTCTGGAGCTCCTTCCACTCAGGGTGAGGTGAACTTTTGGGATGAATTAGGAGAAAATAAGGCATAGGCAGGTCTATTTATTTGCCCAACACTGTGCCAGCTTCATCTCCCTCAAAATCTTAATTGACATCACATCAGGGCCTACAGTTATTTGTAAATAATAAACCCCCAACCTGCACAACTCACTGCCCCAGGAAAGTAATAAAGATGAGACCCAGTAAACCACAGCTGCAGGTATCTCATTAACTCTAGATAATTATCCATAGATAATGAGATATCCAACCCCCAGCATCAGTAGAGTGGGTATAAGTTCCTAGGGGATATAAAACCCCACCAGATGATGGGCAACACCTACGTGACAGCCGTGGAAGAGCCATTACACCACCAGACAAGGGTGGGAGCAAACCCAGCCAGCCCAGAGGGTTTTCCTCTGTTAAACCATATCCTCAGCAAGCTGCTCTCAAAGGGGCCTGGAAAACAAAACGAATCCTGTTCTCCCAGGGGGAGGAAAACAAAAATAACCGTGCAGATGAATGAGCAGCACAAAGCAAACTGCTGAGGCTCGGGTAGAGTTGGGGAGCTGAAAGCTTTCCATGTTCCTGCCTGAAGAGTATTTCTGCATTCACACGCCATTCCCCCACTTCAGAAATCAAATACCAACAAAAAAAGCCTTGGTGATTCTTTTCTCATTTGTTTTTTGCCCTGCAAAACCCTTAGGGAGGGCAAAGCCGAGCAGTCCTCTGGGGGCACCCGGTCCTGCCGCTATCACCTTGCCCCGGGTGATGGAGGTGATTTTAGTATCCTGAGAAACAGCCTCTCCCCTTCGTTATTCTTTTGTTTCTCAAGTGCAAAACCAAAGCCACCGTTTGGCGGTTGGGGAGGAGATGAATTAGGGCTCTTGACAGCTCCCCGCTCCCTCGGCAGAGGGGAGGCTTCCTGGAGAGGGGCTGGCAGGAGCCATGATGGGCTGAAGCTGCCAAGTGCCCTGCTTCGAGGCTGTGCCCTGAAATCATCCTGCTGGATGTTCCCAGGCGAGTCCCGGCAGGCGGCCAGAGCCCCTTGGAGAGGCTCAACAGGCTGGTGATACCCCTCCAAAGATGGGGAAAAATGGCTCTTGCATCACGATGTGGGTTTGAAAGCTTGTGGCTTCAGTGCTGAAGCCTGACAGACAGCCTTGGTGTGTTGGGATCCTCTGACTGCAGGACATTCTGGAGCTGGGGTAGCCTTTGGGTGTGCTCCAGACCCACTCCTTGCTCTTTCTCTGGGCAGGACATGGTCACAGCTTCCTGCCTGCAGGAAGGAAACAACCACAAACCCATTAAATAGCCAAGGCAGCCCCTGTGGTCATGACTTCCCTCCAGCAGCAGAGAGAAGAGGCCTCCCGGGCCATAGGAAAAGGGCTTTTGCAGGAATCCCACACCCGGGAGCAGAGATTCCCCAGGCTGGGGCTGCCCTGTGACCTTCCTCTCCTGTCACCTCCTCCTCATCCTGCCCTTCTGGTCCAGGTTTGTTCCCTAGGCATCCAGCCCCCATCACCTCTGGGAACACCCCCAGCAGTCCCCAGATCATGTTTTGGAGGAAGAGAAATCAGGGCAGGGAAACTACCTTCAATGGTGCGGAACTGACCTGTGGTCTTGAGAAAGGTTTGTCTGTGGCCATGAGTGAGCCTGGGGAAGCTGGTGAGATGCCTTCTGCTCCAACTAGCAGCAGCCGTGTGGATCTTGGACAGGGGAGCAGCATGATGAGCACACACACCTAGGAGCCAGGGACATTCCTGAGCACCCCTCACCTCCCTGGGCTCCAAAATCAAGCCAGGTCCCTGTGTGGAGAGCTGCTCCCACCACACTCCCATGGACCAGCGTGATGTCCCTCCAGGGATGGTTCTGCAGCTTGTATCCCAAAGCCCCTCAGAGAGCAGGAGGTCTCCCTGGCTGCAGCCACAGCTGCAGGGAAAGCACCCCAGGAGGCTGGGGGTGTCCCAGGAGGGTGCTGCTGGAGCTATGGGCTCCTGCTGCTGGTGCCTAATGAGCACCATGATGTAACTCTGGGTAAGCCTTGCAAGAGATCAGCCTGAGGAAGCTGCAGTTTCTTTGTTGGGTTTGTTTACCTCTCTTTTTTTGCTGCTTTGGTTGAGGTCACCCAGTTTGAACCTCAGTGACACGCGGAGCTTCCTCCCCTTCTCGCCCCTGGTCAGAGCCTGCCTTTCTGGCTCACTCCCAAATGGACACCCTCGACCTCTCTGGTGCTTTCCACACTCTCAAGAGCAACCAGGGGTTGCAGTTCTTGCTAAACTTGTGGTTTGGCTACCTCGGAAGTGCCACCTATAGCCACAAATGAACTTGATGCGATGACTAAGGAGGTAGCTCTGGCTTGCATGGCCCCTGGGCTTTTTTTGCTGTTGAAGGAGCTGGGAGAGGATGGGTGGACCAAGGGACTGGCCTCTCAGCACAGGGAGCTGCTCCGTGGTAGCTCCAGATCATTCCAAATCCATCTGCCCAGTTCCCTCCTCCAACCTACCTTTGCCTATCTGCTTCTGCCCTTTCCTTTCCTAATAATTAGATTAGGAAGTGAAGATGCCCAGGAACAGATCCAGATGAAGGATCATATGGCAAGAGGGGAATAAAAGGGGCTGATTTCCAACTCCACACAAGGTGGAGTCCCACACAAGATGGGACTCATTCCCCTTCTGCTGCAGAAACCACTGCCCCAGGAGAGCTAGAAACCCCCCAAAATCTTCTTCAATGCTTCCCAGCTATTGGCAGGCTCTGGACCCACTCTGGAGGTTGTTCTCTTCCCTCTTAGGATGATCCAGAGTGGTTTCTTCTCTTCCACTAGGAATCCTCAGCATGTGGCACTGATGGGGAAGAAGACACCAAGATGGATGAAGGTATTCTAGAGAAGATCCAAGCTCAGCTGCTGCTTCCAGCATCAGTGATCCACAGATGTGGAGGCCTCCTGAGAGCTTCTGAAGGAACCCTGAAGACCAGGTTGGATGAGGTCAGGGTGCATCATCTGATGGGACTCACAGCTGTGGTGGTGGCCACCAAGTCCCTGGAGCTCAGGAGCTTTTGCTGTTCTAGCAGTGAGGTCCCTCCCTTGTGGAGATCAATTCTTTTTTTTACTCCCAGCTGGTTCTGGGTCTCTCCTCTGGGCTCTTAGCAAGTTGCTCCTACCCCACACAGGCCACAGAAAAAGTTGTGAGCATCACTGCTGCTGAGTGAGCACGATTGTGTGTCATACAGCCCAGAACATCAGAAGTGGGGGGAAAGGGACCACCTTTCTTCTGGTGGGATATCTTCAAGAAGCTCCATGCAGGAGGGGATGTCACAGGAGACTAAACAGAGCAACATGTTCTTCCTCTCCTGGGTGGTTTGGCTCAAGGTCTCAGCAGGGGAGTGCACAAGACCATCCCCTTTATTTGCCATGGTAGATTAGGGCTTGTCTCCTCCAGCCTGCAGAAATAAGCTTAATTGCTGAGGTGGGACCAGGAAGAGGAGACTTCTCTGTTTACTCACATAGTTTCAAGGTGAATAATACATATGTAGCCTGGCCCTGGCTTAACTTCAGTGGGGTTGTCAGTGAGCAAGACCTTCCTCTCCAGGCTCACCCAGCCCTTTAGTTGTCAGGATGGACACAAGAAGCTCTTAACTGGAAGGCTGTGGGGCTTTCAACCCCCTTCTGCACCATCATAGCTGGAGGGTGGTGGCCACAGAACCCTCTTTGCCCAGCACAGCAGTTCTTTGTCCTCTTTTCCCCTCCCTCCTCCTTCATTTAGGCACACAAGGAGATGCTTTGATGCCCTCACAAGACAGATTTTCCACTGATAACCGATCCTTGTGGTTGCTCCTGTGACTGGCTCCTACTGAGTCATTCCTGCTGTGGGCAAAATCCTGGTGGCTCCAACTCCCTCAGGCCACCTTGGGAATGTGGAGATCCTCTTTTCCTCATCACCATCATCAGCAAATGACCCTCCCAGGCTCCCAACCCTGCTCAGTGCTGCAAGCCCTGATCCAAGGGTTGGTCACCCTTGAGCAACCTGCCCCCAGGCTGTGATATCAGCACAAATGATGCAGATGTGCTCCAGATGAGCCTCAAAAACTGCCTCACTAGTGAGTTTTCTTGCTCCCCAACCCCTGACTGAAGCAGATGTCCAAAGGAAAACATAAGACCTCAGTGAACAGATGTTCCTTCTACACCTCTTGCTCTGGTAGCAACCAGCAGTGAGCTAGCAATGGTCCTTGTGCCCTGGATGGCTTTCTCTTCCAGGAATTGCTTTTTGAAACCATCTTCAGCCTTCTGCATCAAGCTGTCCAATGGCAAAGGGTTCCACAGCTCAATCATACAGAGAAGCATCTCCTTAGGTGGCTTTGAACCTGCCAGCTGCTTTCTGCGTTTGCTGGCCGTAGCTTTACACAACAAGAGGCAGTGAGTAATCACCTCCTCATTTATCTTCTCCTCTGTCATTGTGATGTTACAAGACATCGGTCTCGTCTGCCCCTGGTGTCTCTTTCCCAGCCTGTTTCATCACCCTTTGCACAAGAGCCCAAGATTTCACGGAGGTGGGCAGGGGACAGGGGCGATCTGAGGTTGTTTGCCAGGGGAAGGATGCTCGGGGGATTTGGGAAGCCTCACTCATTTGCCAGGGCCCTGCAGGGTGTGGAGAGGCTTGGCTGAGAACATCTTGTGCTCTCCAGCTGCTGGAGTGCTGGAGATGGGATGGTTTCCTATGGTTACTGCTGTACTGGTGAGGTAAACTGGGTTAGCGTGGGGAGGCTGGGAAAGGTCTAGACCTTCTGGCCCAGTCTGGGGCCATATTGCAGCAGAAGCATCAGCAGCTCTTTGCACAGCCATGGGTGGGCAAATGCCACCACAGCACACTAGACCCTCTTAGTGCCCTCGTGAAAAACTCATCAGGCTAATGGGGTTTTTGACTGGGGCAATTACAGGCTCATAAATGGAGCCCACCACAACCCCACTGCCCTCAGGCCTTCTGCTCTGCCCTCCCCACAGCTTTTGGCTGTGAGAAGAAGAGCCACGTTTTTTTTTTCCTCCTTCCCATGGCAGCCTTTGAGACAATTGGCTCTGCAGTGAAAATCAAAAAAATAATAAAATCAAACCCAAAAAACACAAACAAAAACCCCAAAGCCCACAAAAGGGCCATGGTTGTTTTTTTTTTTCCCACTTCTTTTGGCCTTGAACTGAACCCGCGGGCACAGGGAGCTGTCGGAGCAGAAACGCTCAAGGTTTTGGCACTGGCAAAATGCAGCTGGCTCAGCCCATATATAGCACGGGGGGTGCCGCAGGATCCGGCCCTGGGGAGCCCGCAGCCCACGCGGAGCTGAGGCAGACGAGCCTGCCAAGCTGCCAGGGAGCTGGAGATCAACCTGAAGCCGTTCCTTGACTTGGAAGCTGGCCAAGATGTATTGGCCAAGTGTCTTCTTTATTCCCTTCCAGGCTTTTTTTTTTTTTTTTTTTTTACTGGGTTTGGGTGTTATTTCCACAGCGAGGAGTCGGGTGGAAAATTACTGGCGATGCTCCGGTGCCAGGTCCCTGCCCCAGCAGAGGTGAGCTGAGGCTGAGCATTTAGCTGAGGAACTCCTCACCATGGGATGCTACTGGGGCTGAAAGGCCTTGAAGGAACAGTTAGAGCATTTCAGAAAAGAATCAGAAAGATATTCAACCCAAATAGCATAGAATCAGAGAATGTTAGGGGTTGAAAGGGTCCTCTGGAGATCACTGAGTCCAAACCCCCTGCCAGAGCAGGGTCACCCAGGGCAGGCCACATAGGAACAGATCCAGGTGGGTTTGCAAAGTCTCTAGAGAAGGAGACTCCACAACCTCTCTGGGGTTATATCCACTATGGCTTAGAAATGCTTCTGTGGAGAGACCTGTACCTTGCAGCCCATCAGAGAGAGGTTTTTGCAGCCCAGGTTGGCTCCCCAGAAGTACCACAAGAAACTCCAAATACATCTCAAATGGCACAAAGCAGCAGATAAACCAAGGTAGAAGACGTGCACCAACATCAACACCCTGAAAACCCAATCAAGGGCCTTGCAAACAGCAACAGGGAAGAAACTCTTGGAAGTTGAGGAGCAAACAAACTGTCAAGTTCCAACCTGCACTCTCGGGTTTTGCAAGAGGCTCTTCAAAGGAGCATGGGGCTGGAGGTGCTGCAGGGAAGGGGTTTAGTTTGCTGGGAAAGAACAGCAGATACCCCACCCTATCTCATCCCTCTCAGTGGAGGAGAAGGTGGATTGATACAATCCCTCGAAGGAGGCTCACCCTGCATGGCAGGGTCACTGAGGTGGGACAGTCATAACAACTAGGAAAATAACAAATATCAAACTACTGGTTCTCTCCCAAACACCAATCAATGACCAGCATGGATTAAGGTGTTTTGGCATAAACATTCTTTTGTTATCAATTACTTTAAGGCACAGATAAGTATCAAGGAGTAGGAAGAGGAAAAGATGAGGAGGGGGAGAGAGGAAGACAGAAAGCTCTCACCCCTCTTGGATCCAGCAATGTCTCGGGGGATCAGTCCAGATCTCCAGTTCTTTGATGGTGGGTGCACACAGATCAGTATTTTTCTGCCCCTTCATACTCTTGGGATATGGGTGGCACCCCCATTTTCCATAGGAAAGGTAGACTGGTGGTGCTAATTTGCATGAGCCACTTCTAGTGTGGTGCCCACTGTCAGCCCCTCCTTGGCACAGTTATCATGGTTAGCAGAAGAAACTAACTCAGGGGAAAGTCACTGTCCCACCTGGGCAGACCTTTTCCTATCTGCAAGGAGCCAAAGGAGGAGAACAGAGCCATTGAGAGCCATTAAACACAACCAGAGGGAAAGAGCATCAGCAGAATGCTTGGGGTGGCAGGGACTGCAGCGACTCAGGGATGGATGGATGGATGGATGGATGGATGGATGGATGGATGGATGGATGGATGGATGG
>JAOEGS010021344.1:0-25022 GCA_025447755.1 Corythornis vintsioides | reverse complement strand
AGGGACTGCAGCGACTCAGGGATGGATGGATGGATGGATGGATGGATGGATGGATGGATGGATGGATGGATGGATGGCTAGAGGAGCAGGGAGCAAGCCCTGAATATCTCCTTTCTGCTAAACCAGGGTATGATTCACAGACCACAAGGCTGAACAGCAAAGATGCAGCTCCTCCAATGAGATGGGAACATGGCAATCCTGCTATGGGAAACCCCCGATTTCAACATGCAGACCAAAAGGCCAAGACCTGGGTGCTGCCCTCAGCTCAAGTTCAGCATCCCCATGACCTGGGAACACCCATCCCGGTGCGATTCATCGTGGGACTTGCACCCACATCCTTTGATGCCTTCAATGCTTGTCTGTAGGCCTTGTTCTCATTAGAGGAAGGTGTGGGACTCCCTCGGGCTCTTTGGAAGGGCTGAGAAGATGCCTCCAGGCTCAGGGATGCTCATCCAACCCTGTTCCTGCATCACAGGGCTCCAGGGCAGGAGGGATGGAGCCTGTCCTGCTTATATCCAGGTCACTGGAAAATCCCCTTGGCTGGGACAAGAGCAGCATATGGACATCACATACCTGGAAGGGTCAAGCCCAGGCACTCCCCTGCACTCCCATAGCTCTGCACCATGAAGCCTTCTTAGTTTTCTTCTGAACCTACCAATTTTTTTTTTAGGATTTGTGAATAATTTTGGGGAAGTTCACCCTTCCAGACAGGAAGGGCAAGCCCAGGTGTTTGGTGCCCATAAAAAGAAAACATCTGTTTGGCACACACTTCACACACCATTCATCACCTCCAAATCCCTTTCTTCCCACGCAGCAATTTTCAGAGCCTGGAAAAAAAAAACACCAGAAAAGAGTGAAGTTCTTGGCTGTGCCTGCCACAGCATCTCTGGATGCAGGCCCTTCTCCAGCCTGGACAGGAGATCCAGACAGCCAACTGCTTTGAAGTTCAAGCTCTCCTTTTGCATTCCTTTATTACTGGGATGGAATCCTTAGGGCTCAGCTGATGTTTCCTCAGCAGAGGCTTTATTGTGAAAACCCTCAGTGAAGATGGCTAGAAATGAGTTGGTGGTGGGATAAGCCATGATGGCTTTACCACCCCAGCTAGTGGAGAGGGATGGCTGCTCAGGGCTTAGGGCTGAAGTGACCCTCTGCCCTGCATCTGCCCCTCACTTTACCCATGTCATCATCTTACAGGTCATGGAAGGCAGTTAGGAGACTTACCCCCATCTGAGCCCTTCCTTGGGGATACTTGCTGCTGTCTGATCTCCAGCAGCTGGATCAGCCCTTCCCACTGGATGCCTTCAGGGAACCACAGCTTGGCCCTGGCACAGCATCTGCCCCTGGGCTGGGGGACTCCCTGTCCTCAGCTGGTAGCCAGCCTCAATGACACCAAAGTCCCTGGGGACTTCCCAGGACTGGACTGGATCCACCCAGCCCCACTGTGACCAGAGAAGCTTGGAGAAGCTGCCCTGATGACGCCAAGAGATGTCCTCCTTCTTCTCTTGCTTCCTTATGAGCTTTTCCTGCTTCTCCCCTTTTCCTTTAGCCCCTCAGCAGACAGAAATGTGGAGAGCATCCCAAAAACACGTCCTCTGAGGCACAGCTAAACCAGCCCTGCAGTAGGGCAAGTGATGTGATTGCATCTGTAAAAGCTGGAACCTGCCTGTGATGTTCCCACCATCAAGGTGAGATTCACCAGTTAAAAGCACCCAAGAATCCCTGATCTCTGATTATCCTCCCGCTTCATTCATCCTCTCTCTTTGTCATGGTGCATCACGTGGACTTAGACATTTCCTTTGGCTTTTGCTGTGAGAGAAACCCACTGACCCAGGATCTCCTTGGTTGAGTGCTTTGATTGCACCATCCCACAACTGCTGGTATTGAGAAACTGCTGGAGAGATGTGCTGGGGAGGGTCATTTTGATTAATCCTGACTTCACTCTTCATTTCTGCCATTAATTCCTGCCATGCTGCTGGCTCAGTGTCCCTGTGGAGGCATCCACATGCTGATCATCCATCTCCACGTCCCCATCACACCAGGCAAGCAGGATGTCTGAACTGGGATTAACTGTCACCTTGATAAGGAGCTGTATGCAGGTCCTGGCAAGATGTCACCTTGGGCCAAACCACATGGGACCATGTCTGGCTGGGTCAGGGCATGTTGTGGGCACTCCAGAAAGACCCTGGGCACAGCCATGGGAGATACACCAAGCTCTGGCTGTGAAGCAGCAGCCACCTGTGCTCTCACTCATGGCCAATGGACAGCAGATATCAACACCAGGAGCTTCATCACTATCACCCCTGGGGACCTGGTCAGCCTGGCTGCTGGGGCACAGGGATAATATGTCTATAGAGATGCCTTTGCCTAAAGAAATTAGGTGGAAAGTCTTGGAGAGATGGTGTTCATTACTCTGGCTGCTAAAATGTAGCAATGCATCTTGAGGAGAATGAACACGTGGCCCATCCAGACTCATTATTGTCCTAACATAACCAAGCCTGGGAAACAAGTGTGGAGGTGTGGAGGCAGAACCACTATGTGACTATGTAGCTTTAACTAATCAGCAAGAATAAGGCTTTTGACTATAGCTGGGTCTCAAGGACACCAGAGGATGCGATGTGGCTAAAAACAGAAACAATGTACAAAACCAAGAACTAAGTCAAGATAACTAACCCCAGGAATGTCAGCATATTCCTTATGAGGAAAAGAGTGATCAAATAATATCAACCAAGCATTAGTAGTGTAGAGACATGTGAAGGGTGTGTGATTAGAGCAAGTAACCAAGAGCTTACAGTAATAGTGCATGTGCAGATATGAGAAAGATATATAACCCTGGTGACTATGCAAATAAAGTGACTTCAATTTTGATCATATTGGTCTGTGTTGAGTCGGACTCCTTCACTAAAACAGAAAGCAGAAGCCCTCTCTGTCACCAGGACTCCCAGGACACTCTTGGTTACCATGGTGCCACCTGGTATGGAGACCTACACAGACCAGATGATAATAAACCTCTAATGCACAAGCTTTGTCCTCACAGAGACCATTAGTGGGCTGGGCTTTGCTTATGTTGCTTGGAGAAGCCCAGTGGCTCTGCAAGACATGGCAGGTCCTGGGTTTTCCAGACCTCTCATCAGTTGGCTGGTGGCATCAGTAAATCCCAGGCTAGGGAAATCCTGAATGAGCTCTCCACTATGGTCACAAACCTCAGTACTTTCCCATCAAAGCTCAACACCAGCAGAAGAGCTGCACTCAGTGCATAGTCACATCTACTCTCCAGAAGGTGACTCCTGTCTCAGGAGCCCAGCCTGGTCTCCACAGGGCCTTCTAATCCCAACAGGATCTTTCAGCCTCAAGCAATGAGGACTATTTTTGGGGAGGTTCCATTGCCCTGCGTGGCAGCAGCTGTCCCAACACTACTTCCTGATACACTTTTTCCCCAACACCCTGAAGCAAGAGTGGAAAATTCCCCATAGTCTTTGGTCCTCCCATCCCACCTCAGGGCAGTAGCACCTCAGAGGCTTCCTGGTTGGCCAGTCTGACCTCCTTGCTGCTCCAGACATCTCCTTCACATGTGCCAAGCCAAGTGGGTCAGAGGGTGGCCTTGGACTGAATCACTGTGCCCTGCTGTCTTTACCTCCAAGGGACTGGGGACAGACTGGGGAGGCAGCACAGGATACCACATAGTCAAACTCATGACCACACAGACCAAAGCCTGGAGATACCATCATGGCCTCCAGGCTAGGCATGGGATGGTTATAAGATGGTGCCATCCCCATAGTCTTCCTCAGCTTCTAAAAAGTGTGGGAAGCACCTGGGGAGGTCCTCCTGGAAACACATCATGGCACCACCTTTGAGAAGCAGTTCAGCAGCCCAGAAGAAAAAAAGAGATCCCAGGGGATAAATCAATCAACTGCTCTCAAACACAGCTTTAATGATCATCATTAATGCAGCCTTTGATGGGAGGAAGGAGACACGAAGAGCTGGCCACGGTTGGTGAGGCTGGAGGAGCAGAGGCTGCTCTGATTTACCCCGTTAAGCAACTTGCCTTGGTCTCCAGTTGACTGTGGAGAGCAAAGATTGAGAAACAGGTCAATTGCGCAAAACAGACGTTAACACATTTGTGACCCTAAAACCATGAAAGAAAACCCCCAAAGCAACCCAAACCTCCACATTCCTGCAGTGAAACCCATCAGCTCCTGCCAGACACATAGGACACGGGCTCAACGAGCATGGCCAGGAGCTGGCAGGAGAAGCAGACAAGCTGCCCTGTTGGGAAGGTGGCCACCAGCTGCAGAAACTGGGAGGTTTCTTGGAGCAAACCTGCCCGCCTCGGAAACACCCTCCTTAGCCTTCCTAATTTCAAGGGATTTTTGCCAACACCAGCTCATCCTGGGTGTGATCCTCCCCCTTTATCTGTGGCTTCCCTATCATGCCCAAGGCTGCTCCTTCCCAGCTCACCCCACTGATCCAGCTGGGTGGTTGCTCCTTATCAGCATGGGCCAGGGAGTACCGCTTCCCTTCTCTCCTCCTTGGAGACGTGGTGAACAGAGATAAGGATACACTGGCTCCAGTACTGGGGTGGGGAGGGAAGATACCCCTCCAGACCATGCCAGTGCCCCCCAAGGACAAGGTGGAGGAGACCATCTGCCATCAGACAACTGCTCTGCCAAGGAGCCTGAGGGCACCTCACACCGCAGCCGTCAGCCTATGTGGCCTGGGCACGCCTGGGAAGGCAGTCCCATGGCTCATGGAAAGGAGAACATGAACATAACCCAAGATCAAGCCAGTAGAGGAGGCATGAGAGGAGCACTGAGCTTTGCCAGCCCTTCTCTTCAGAGCTGCAGTGGAAGGAAACTGATTTTCCTCCAAAGCTTTGTGCAGATTAAGACCAGTGGGGAACCGAGACCTCAACACAAGCTTGGGAAAAAACAGACCCATAACCACGGGTTTTGCATCTTCTCCTGTGTTGGATGCTCAGGAGAGGGGGAGTCCCAAATCCAAGCTGAAGTTGGGTCCATCTCCACCACCTCCAACCAGCCATCCGCTCCTGTTTTCCATCATCCTGCCCTGAAAGGAAGGGAATGGAGATGATGGGGTGATGGACCCTCATCTGGACCATCTCAGTCTGAGGGGGAGAGGTGCCATCTCCAGGGGGATTTGGTGGTACCTGTGGGATGAGAAGGGCTGATGGTGAAGCACTGGGGCACACTGGGCTGCCAAAAGGCAGCTTTCCCCAGCACACTGGCCAGGCTGGGACGCGGCCGGCCGGGATTTTCAGCAGCTGAGTGAGCCAGCAAAGCAAACATTAGCAAAGAGCTCCCGAGTCGTGTAAACAAACAACCAATTAAAAGATGAAATAAATCTCCCAGGTACATAACCTTTCTATTTAAACACCAGCCAGGCCTGGATTAGCTCCAGAGCATCTGACCCAGCAACGCCTGTGATCTATCTGCTGAGCTCCTGCAGGATGAAAGCGGTTGAGGTTCAGGGAGTGGCCTGAACTTTGCTGCCATTTCCCACCAACCCATCCCACCCTCTAATTATATTTCTCTTTCTTTCTTTCTCGTGTTGGTTTAACTCAGAGGGAAAGCCCCCAATCCCTTTGCTTCTGCAGCCCCTTCCACCTGCGGAGCAGGTCTTGGCAAATTGCTCCTTCCCTAAGTCAGGTCCTCCACTTCTGGAACAGGATTGACTGTGTTGACCTGATCATTGTAGAGTTTAACCCTGGTACATGGGAAACACAGGGGCCAAATTAAGCCAACAGCATTACTGAAGAGTAGGAAGAGAAAGGGGAAGCTGGAAATGGAGAGCAGATATCCCTGGGGAGAGCTCAGCGTGAGGTTTTGCAGGGATGAGGATGCTCCTTCCACAGCAGGAAAGGCTCCGGGTGCTTGAAAGTCAGAAATCCTGAAGGAAGCTAAAAACACTGTGTCCATGTGTAAGGGATATTGATTCCCCCCACACCTCCCACTCTAGCCATGTGCTTTGGGAATTCTTATCTTTGCCTTAAAGATTCAGGGTGGTTTGGCCTTCATGCCAAAGTGGGTCCAGCCCCCTTGTGAACGGTGACACCACCCTAAAGATTCACCCTCCAGGTTTTCCCATGGGTTTTGTCCCCCATGGCTCAGTCAGTGGGTGCAGGGCCCCAGCTGGTCACTAAGTCCCACAGCCAGCTCCCTCCTTTCAGCATGGACCATCATGCCAGACCCCTCAGCCGCTCTCAGCCATCCCCACGCAGCCGCTCTGCTGATTCAGGACTCACTCTGGCTGGCTTCAGCACACCCTCTAATCCCAGGCTTAACTTTAAGCCCTGGTTTGGGTCCTGCAGAGGACAGCAGGGCAGAAAGCAGTCAAACATCCCAGCCAAGGTCACGGCCGAGTTACACTCATCCTTTCCAGGGATGGCACGGTGGTGATGGGGGGGGGTGGGGCATGGGGTGGGAAATGCACTACTTTAATGAGAGTTGCTAAATAAGGGTTTCAGTCCATTCTCCCACAGGTTTTCATCACCCAAAACAAAGTGTGGGGGCTGCAGTGATAAGGACCATGGGAGAACATTGCTGCTTTTCACAGATTAACCCTTATTTTCCACACCAGAGAGCCTCTCCATGCCACCAGCACACGGGGGCTCAGCCATCCCTCCCCCTGGTTTATTTGTGGAGGAAGAAAACCCCTGCTTGACTCCGGGTTGGAAGCTCTTTCCCCCTTCAGTGACAGTGTGTCTGTATCCCTGGCAGGGAGCAGGTGCCCCCCAAACCCCACTGTCGCAGGGATGCTCAGTGGTCCCTGGCTTTGATCCTCTCCCATCCCCTGCAGCTGGGGTACTCACCTCCAGCAACACCAACCCCACCCTCCCCAGGGTGGAATTTATGAGCAGGGGGGGAAAAAATCAAGCAAAGCCAAGAAAACCTGCCCAGACATGGAAGTGAAAGCCCCAAAGATAGAGCTGCCACTCTTCCACGTCGGGGCTTTCAGTAATTACAGCTGCTTTCACTTCCCCTCAGCCTCTCCTCCTGTTCCACCGGCGGTGGGTTTTGGTTCCTCTCCGTTCCCCGACCACCTTCCCCCTTTCGAGGCTGAGCCTTGAAACCACTTCAGCTTTTATTTCCAGTTTCGAAACCGCAGGGGTGCTGCAGGTTCCCATGTCCTTGCTGGTCTCTGCCCAGCTCTTGAGCCACACGGTCCCCTCCGAGGAGCTGGGGACACGGTGGGGATGGGGCGGGTGATGCTGCAGCCCTGCCAGGCTCCCTCCCCTCGGATGGATGCTGCTGGGTGAGCAGAGGAAGAGAGGGGTGAGAAATACGCAGCAAAGCAGAAGGTGGAGCCTCCTGTCTCCCCTGCTCTTCCCAGCTCTTTAACTCCCAATCAAACCCCGATAAATACAACTATTTCAACTATTATTTTACCGAAGAATCGGCGAACAAAGCCGGCGCTGGAGGGAAGCGTGGGGCTTTGTTCTGCTTTGGGTAATTTTAGTGCCGACGCACGCAAACGCTGGCAAAGGGTCAATATTGACTTTCTGCTGAAGCAACTGGCAGGGTTCATTGACTGGAGGCATATGGGTGCCCCTGCCACGCCAGACCCGCTCCGGACCGCGCCCTGTCTGCACCCTGCCCTCACTAGGGGAGCTGTGGAAATCTTCCCAGCTAAGAGCAATTACGTACCGAGGCCAAAAAAAAAAAAATGCTGCTGCGAAGAAGAACCCCCCTCGGAGCATCTGGAAGCTGAACTCACCCCGGGGCTCTCCAGGAATGCTGCCAGGGCAATGCAGGCAGAGCCAAGGGGTTATTGTGGGCAGAGCAAGGGGCAAAGGTCTGCTTGCTCCCCAGCACCCCATCCTGGAGCTGAAGGTGTCTCTGATGCACAAACCCTCCATGCAAACCTGTGGTTTCATGGGCCTCCATCTCCCCTCACAGCTGAATTTTGCTGCCTTTACAAAGGTTTGCCAGGTCTGTGATGTGTTTGTGCAGGGGTTGGTGTGCAGGAGGGCAGTGGGAACCTGCTCGTTGGCACTGACCGAGTCAGGGCTTTCCCTGCCACCCCAGTCATCTAAGGAACCCTTGGCACAGCACCAGCTGCAGGCACGCGGCACTCCCTGGCACAGAAATGGCACAAAGGGATGATGCTTCCCTTGCTTGCCACTTGTTCAAGAACTTGCAGACTCTCATATGGGCTTGGGTATGCCCCCAGACCCCATACCAGCTCCTCATCCTTGAGGAAGAGTGGTGCAGTGGTCTGGAGGGTGGCTGCAGCCCCCAGGGAACACAGGGCAAAAGTGGACGGGCTAAGTGATCTGTGTTCTTCTGCAGCAGGGATGGGCACTTTCCAGCTTTATTTTTCAGGCCCCTGGTATCATTTTGCCCCTTTTTATGCCTGATCCCCACTCCCAGGGCTTCTGCCAGCTGCGGGCTGGCTCTCTGCTGGCTGCATTCCTTCAGGTTGACGTGACTTTTCTTTCTTCCCCCATCCTTATCACGCTCGAGTTTATGAATCATATTTCTCCAAAGCTATAAACCACCCAAGCAACCCGTGTAAATCAAGCAAGACAGAAAGCAGAGCCAGGCAGGGGGGTTTGGGCCACTCTGGGGACATGGCTCTCTTGGGGAAAAGCTCTTCCAGCCATATAAGGAGCCATGCACAAATAAATCCCTTTTTATAAAGCCTTTATCACTGAGCTTGGACTCCTAAGGCCATGAATTCTGCTTTCCCTTGTTTTGGGGGTGGGAAGACACGCTGCCTGTTCCAGCACGCTCACCCACTGTGCCAGCAGCACTGGAGGGAGGATGGGGGGGCATTTACCAGCTGCTTCTGCTGTTGACAGGGCTGGTGCCAAGGGTGTTCAGCCTGGCACTGGCACTAGCCATTGATAACTTGCTGGAGGCTGCCTGCTGTTGGCCCAGGGGTTAGGAGCACTCCAGGCTTCCCCAGCTTTCAGGCTGAGCTGTGATCACACTTGATGGAGCTGGATTTGATGAGTCCCCACAGCAGAGCTGATCTCTCTGTTCTCCCTCCAGAGAGCCCAAGAGCCTCCTGCAGTCAGGAGCAGATGGATTTTAGCTGAACTTTGATGACCACATGCCTAAAAGTCACCTTTATTTTTCATCCCCCTGACCAGCATGAAGACTTTCTGCTGGTTCTGTCCCCTTCATCCTCCACAGCAAGTTGGGAAAGTGAGGTACACGGCCAAAGGATTCCCAGAGAAACAAATCCCAGCCTCCATCTGGAGGGTAACACGACATCCCCCAAATGAGAACACAAACAGGTTGAGAAGTAGCAAAGATCCGACCCAATTGGCTTCATTCTGTCCCCACTGTTCATCCCTGAGTATCCTCAGCCCCTGCATGACACCCAACAAATAGGGAAAGCCTCGGCAGCACGGCCCCGGGGAATTCAACCTTCTAATTAAGCTCAATTACTCCTGGAAACAATTTTTCAACTATCCACCGAGGCTCTTGGCCAGGGCAAGAACACTGCACCTGCAAGTTTTAATTGCAAGGTTGTCACTGCTGCAGCCAAGCTAATCAGGGCAGTCGGTGCCAAGGAGTCTGTGCTGAGCGGTGCCGGGTCTTTTGGCAGAAGCCTTATCTCAGCTGCTTTCTAACCTCTCCCGAGCTGGGAGGGCTGGAGAGGCAGAAAACCCAATGCAAGATGGAAAGCATAATCATGAGGGTAGAGGCTAGGGCCATCACAATCCCTTCAGATCACTCCCTCGGCTCTGCTTGCAGTCAAAATGCCCGACATCCAAGAGGAAGCAGAGCAGGAGCATCAACGAGCCAGCAGAAAAGAGACTGGATCTGAAAATGTCCAGCTGTCTCCCTGGCAGAGATACAGCTGGAAGGACACAGGGGTGCAGGGTCTCTGGTCCCTCAGAGATCCTCCGCACTGCTGATGGCACCCTACTGATGGCTGAAGATGACCAGAGACTCCCAGGGAGCAGGATTTGCAGCTCCCCTGCAAATTAGTCCAGGAAGAGAGAGGCTGTTGGGCAGATTAAAATCTATAAACACTTAGGATTTTACAGTGAGCTCTCCCACACCTGGTGCTCACCCTGTGTCTCTCTCAGTCCCCCATGACGGGGGTGCCTGGTGACAGATATGCTGTGAGCTTGGGGTGGGCAGGAGAATCATAGAATGTCAGGGGTTGGAAGGGACCTGGAAAGATCAAGTCCAACCCCCCTGACAGAGCAGGGTGACCTAGACCAAGTCACACAGGGATACATCCAGGTGGGTTTGGAAAGCCTCCAGAGAAGGAGACTCCACAACCCCCCGAGCAGCCTGTGCCAGGCTCTGTCATCCTCACTGTGAAAAAGTTTTTTCTTGTGTTTACCCTAAGCCTCTTGTGCTCCAACTTACTCCCACTGCCTCTTGTCCTGTCATTGGATGACACTGAGCAGAGCCTGGCTCCATCCTCCCTACACTCACCTTTAACATTGATAAACATGGATGAGGTCCCCCCTCACTCTCCTCCAGGCTAAAGAGCCCCAGCTCTCTCAGCCCCTCCTCATAAGGGAGATACTCCACTCCCTTCAGCATCTTGGTGCCCTGTGCTGGACTCTATCCAGTAGCTCCCTGTCCTTCTGGAACTGGGGTGCCCAGAACTGGACACAATATTCCAGGTGGGACCTCACCAGTGCAGAGCAGAGTGGAAGAACCTCCCTCGACCTTCTGCCCACACTCAATGCATCCCAGGTATTTTTAACTCTGCCAGAGGAGAGGAAACCCACCCCTCCCTGCATTCTCACCTGCTACCACCCATTTGTCACCCCTTGGCAGCCACGGGCCTCTCCCAAGCAGCCGGCCCCGCTGCGGTCGGGGCAGAACAAACCACTTCCCGCTGCTCCCGCGCCTTCGGAGATCCGGAGCGGGCCAGGTCCCCGCCGAGGTGCCAACCCCCGGCTCGCTGCAGCGGGGTGTCAAATCCGGAGCCCCCGGGGGTGTGAAGCCACTGCAAGCAGGCTTTCCACACCAGGCACGGTGCTGTCTTGGCTCACAGGCTGAAAGCGGGGAGGTTTTATCACTTCTTTTGCATTTATTTGAGTTGGTTTGGGTTTTTTTTTTTTCTCTGCAAGCTATAGGAGAGAGGGGTAAAGGGGTGGGTGGGGAGGGACAGAGCCACCTCCCATCCCAAGTGACTTGGTATGTGGGAAGACAACTCCTAGTAGAAGTATCCAAAGTAGGGAGGAGATTGTCCCCCTATACTGGGCACTTGGGAGGCCACACCTTGAGTGTTGTGTCCAGTTCTGGGCACCTCAATCCAGGAGAGATCTGGAGGGGTTGGAGTGAATGCAGAGCTGATGGAGAAGCTGGGACTGTTTAGTTTGAGGAAGAGGAGGCTGAAGGGAGCCCTCATCACTCTACAGCACCTGAAAGAACATTGTAGAGAGGCTGGTGCTGGATTCTTCTCATTAGTGACAGAAGAAGAGGGGATGGATTCCAGCTGCACCAGGGGAGGGACAGTCTGGGCATTAGGGAAAAAGTTTTCATTGAAAGAGTGGTCAGACACTGGCACAGGCTGCCCAGGGAGGGGGTTGAGTCCCCAGCCCTGAGTATCTTTAAGGGTCGTTTGGATCTGCTTTTGAGGGACATGGTTTAGGGGTGAACTTTGTAGAGCAGGGCTGATGGTTTGACTTGATGATCCCAAGGGGCTTTTCCAACCTGAATGATTTTCTTATGCTCAGAGTGGGACCACAGAGGTCCACAGTGGGAACACAGCACCACAGCATCACTATCCTCCTCTGGCACCCCACCAAACCGAGTGGCAAAGGTATCATGCCAAGTTTGGGATGAGGAGGGGCAACCAGCTGGAGAAATGGATGCTGAGAGTCAAAGCCAAGGCCAGTTGAGGATGGGTCTAAGCACAGGAGAAGAGGAGAAGGAGGAGGAGGGCTGCTGCCTTAGCCCAGCTTTTGTCCCAGCTCTTTATTGCTCCCAAGCCTGTGCTGAGAGAAACAGTTTTAAGCAGCATGAATGAAATTGCAACGCAGCAGGTTTCATGGGGATGCTGCTTCGGTCATCAGAGAGTTGCATGGGAAAGAGAAACAAAAAGAAGAGCTGAAGGAGAAGAAAAAACACATGGGCAGCAGGTCGGGCCTCCCCTGCCAGCCTGACCCACACGCAGAACTGCAAGGGATGGAGATGGCAGTTTGGCTGCCATGAGGAATCCATCCTTGGACACCTGTGGTGACCTTGGTGGCACAGCAGAGCCTGGCAAGGCTGGCACTATTTACGCCTCACAAGGCCCTGGTTTTGAAGAGAAGGTGGCCACCAGCATCCTGACTTGTGTCAGTACTGGTGTGGCCAGGGCTAAGGCTGGGATCATCCTCCTGGACTGGGCACTGGGGAGGCTGTCCCTCAAATCCTGTGGGTGGTTTTGGGACCCTCAATCCCAGGACACTGAGAGGCTGGAGCATGAGACACAGAAAAGGGCAATGGAGCTGGGGAAGGGTCTAGAGCACGAATCTGGTGAGGAGCAGCTGAGGGACTTGGGGTTGTGGAGCCTGGAGAGGAGGCTCATGGGACACCTTCTTGCTCTCCACAATTCCCTGACAGGAGGTTGAAGCCAAAGGAGGTTGGAGTTGGCCTCTTCTCCCAAGGAAAAAGCAATGGAACAAGAGAAACTGGCTTCAAATTGCCCCAGGGGAGGTTGAGGTTGGAGCTGAGGAACAATTTCTTCCCCTCCCGCTGTCCCAGGCTGCCCAGGGCAGGGGTGGAGTCTCCATGATCCCTGGAGGGGTTTCCAAGCATGGAGCTGTGGTGCTGAGGGCCATGGGGCAGTGGTGCCCTGGCAGTGCTGGGGGATGGTTGGACTCCATATTTTCAAGGTCTCTTCCAACCAAAACGATTCTACGAATGGGGTCCTTCACTCATCACCCCAAGCTCATCCTAGAAAGGCACTGTCCCAAAGCTGCACGACCTGTGTGATGGCCAGCAGGGCTTTCCCTGGCTTCTCTTTTTGCCTCTTTTCCCCAGCCAGCAGGAGGGAAACATTCCTGCCCGCAGGCTGCCTCGCCATGGGTGGGGACACGTGCCCTTGCCAGGCTGGGAGCTGCTCTTGCTTCAGAGCTCTGCCTCCCAAAAGACACTTTCCTCACTGTTTCTATTTGCCCCGCAGGGAAGGCGGTCTGTGCACGGGTTTATCCCAACCTGTAACACTATCATGACTTGCCTCCAATTAGAAAGCACAGCAATTAAGCAGGGGATTGTTCAGAGGCACAAGCAGCATCTGCTTGGAGGTGATGGGCTGGGAGTTGTGTCCTCCACAGAGGAGTTTGGGGGTTTCTCAGTGCTCCCCCAGTTCCCTCTGGGTCTGATCTTCCACCAGGACAAAGAATTATCTCTCTTCATTCAAGGATATGTACGTTCTTTGCAAGCCTTAATTCAAGCCCCTCCACAAGCCTGAAAGGCAACTCTGTGGTCTTACAGTTTCCTTCTCCCTTACACATCAGCCCACTGAGACCAGAGTCAGCTCTGGGTGCTACCAGGCCACCCAGCATAAGTTCTGCATCTAAAACCACCACATTACCTGCTTCTTCCTGATGAATTACCAGCTGAATGTACCCCATACACCCTCTCACTCACTCTCTGGTTCCAGGAGAAGCCATGAGATGCCTTGCCAATGTTCCTGGAGCAGCTGGAGTCAGCAAACCAGACTAGTACTCGATGAACCCCCTTTATCAAGGACGTGGTGTTTTGACCCAGTATGAGGAACCTCACTGCCGGGTTTTCTGCATCACCAAGTCATGGATTAGGAGGTAAAAGCAACTCCAACCACACAAGATATCCATGGCAGAACCAAAACAGAGAGCCAAGGCTGAGATATTGTGGTGACTGCTAGAGCAGAGGTTTCTCTGTGAGCTGGAGGAACAGCATTCCCTAGAAAAGTCACAGAAACAGGGAAGCATCTCTTCCACCACCATCAATAAAGGCAAAACCCTCTGCTGGGCACCAGCTTTCACTGTGGCCAAGAAAGGGAGCAAATGATGCAGGTCACACCATGGAGACTTCACTGGGAAACTTCAAGTTCACAGCCACAGAACCACTACAGCTCACACCAGGATCCTTCTGCCTTGACCTCCTAGGAGCTTGGAATCCCCAGAGCTCTGTCAGAGCCAAAACTGGGAAAGTTCAGAGGTTTTTATTTGTGTGCAATCGATAAGGAGAGCAAACATGGCCTGATAACCTCTTCCCTCGTGCTCAGCAGTCTGAAGGTTGTCCCCATAGGCACAGGATGCACGTCCTGTACCAAAGGCCCTAAATTTGACTAGATCTGGTTAAAAATAAACTCTCTGGGTCAGCAGTGCTCTGCTGCAGCGTGTTCAACAGCCTCACTTTGCCCCATTCCCCTCAGGTTGCCAAGGAAAGACTGAACTGGGGGAGTCCTGGCTGGTCTGGCCCATGGGGGGGCACAGGATTTCCCAATTTTTTCATGCCAGACAGTTAATTTTCAAGCCCAAAATGGTCACCAGGGAAACATCCACCTTGGCTTTCCACAAGGACCCAGTTTGTTTGTTTCCTGAGTGGAGCACCCAGAGGGGTGAGTGACATTTTGGTTCACAGCTAATATCTGCATCCCTGTGCAATGGGTACAAAAGGGTAAAGGCTGGTTTGGGGACAAGATAGCAGCTTTCAGTAAATTTATTCCCCACCTCTGATAAAAACTGCACATGGACGCAACAATGTAGAAACGGTGTTGGGTGCAAACACCCCCCTAGAGCAGCGACCAGAGGCAGAATTAAACGCTCTTCTTAATTTATTCCTGAAAGGGAACTGCTTTTTGGACAGTGACTCCTGCTGGAAAGGTGAAGCCAGCACAGCTATGGACCAGGCTTTGTAGAACGGAGGACAGGCTGGAAGAGGCTGGTGTTATCCCCATCACCAGCACTCACACAGCACTTCCCCCTCCAGCAGCTCTTGGAGGATCTGAGACACATCAGCAATTCTGCAGCCCCCTTGGAGAGGTGCGTGTGGGAGATAGCAGGAGCTGAGAGGCCTGGTGGAACGTTAGTCCTTCTCTGTGAGATACCACAGAGTTTTCCCACACTAAAGCAGCATGTTCTTGGCTTTGGTTTCTGACAGGCTGCAGAGATGTACCACATTTCAGTTTGGCACCAGCTGGAACACAACCGTTCCCCTCCTTCAGTTGAAAAGCACGTTGTAGGTACCCACACCAGCTTCCTGGCAGGTTTTATCTTCACACCATCAGCTCTTCCTTGGCAAATCCTGTTCTTCAAGGATCCTTTTCACGCTCTCCACGATGGTCCACACTTCTGCCATGGCACCTTGCCCTGCAGGGTGAGAGCAAAACTCCCTGGTGAAATGCAGGCGTGGCACACACTTCCCTGGTCCCACCACCTCTCTTCTCCACGTGCCAGAAAATCAGAAGGTCCCTGAGAATCCCCACATAGTTTCTTTATCACTCACCCAACTGGATCTGCTCAGTACACCCGGTTCTGCAGGGGCTTTGTGGAGTGGTTGAGTACCATCAGATGAGGAGAGAGAGAGTATTCACACTTGATGTAGTGTGGCTCATAACTCAGGTCTAAGCAGGACCTCAGATGGGCAAGGGAGGGAGACAGAAAACCTCAAAAGGCAACTCCTAGGACCTTAGTAAGCACCTCATGTTCTCAATCATCTCAAGAAGTGTCTGCATCTAACCCCTGACCACCCAGGGAATTCCAGTCTTCGCTCACACCACCCTGGGGACAAGTGTGCAAAAGTGTCCCCCTAAAAAAGTGTGTGGGTAGCAAAAGACCCAATTTCACCTCCTTTCTCCAGTGTAAGCATTGTGCATATCCAGTATCTTCCTGAAATGGCTTTTGCCTCTAAAAAAACCTTGCTGAATTCATTCTATTCCCATGACTCTGCAGTAGAGAAAGCTGCTCTGGGTTCACACCACCTTGGGTCTTGGGAGTCCTCCTTGGAGAAGACTGAGTGCTGGACAGAAGAGAATGTAAAAGCTTTTATGGTTGGTTAGCTGCCAGATGAGCATCTAAGCCACGCTGTGTTGCCTCCCTCTGAAAACATTTTTCAACTTAGGTGAGGAATTTTAAGGCCAGGGATCTTGTCCAACCTCTTATATTGAGCTCAGCATTCAGAATTCAGCCCAATCACTCCTGTAATTTGCTTGAGGGCGAGGAAAGATGCTTCTCCCACCAGCATTTCCCTCCTGAGGCTCAGGAAAGATGCTTCTCCCATCAGCATTTCCCTCCATTAGAAGACTGAAAAGACAGAATCTCCAGTGATCTTTTGTCCTGCTGGCTAATTGATCTAATTATTTAAAATATGTGCCTAATAAGGTCATCAGAAATGATTTTGGAGGGTGGGGGTGTTGTTTTCCTCTTTTTTCTGCTTTGCTTCCAGAGCTGGTTAGTAAGTGCAACTAAACCAGCAGCCTCCAAAGAACAGTAACAACTTGAGAGACAGAGAGGAAGGCAGGGAGAGGTGCTCTCCTGTGGGCAGATCACAGCCTCAAATCTACCCACACCCTGTTTTCCAGGATGGATGAGCCACCCACCTGAGCCTTGGCTGGGACGGAAGGATGTAACTGAGGAAGGCTGAGAAAATTGGGTTTTCCTGTTTTCTACTCCATCTTTTTCAGACCTGGCAATCCCAGGTGGTTTGAAGCATCCTGTGGGCAAGCTGCTGTGGGCCCTACTGATATCCTGGCCTCAAGGAGAGAAGCTGCAGCTGCCAGCTAAACCAGAGAAGTTCCATGACTGTCTCCAAAAGCTTTGGCAGAGCTGCACCCTTCAAGAACATTTCCAAGGCCTCTGCCACCCACTTTCTCAACATCTGGGTTTTTAGGTTTAGCAGAGCAAAATCTTGCTGAGCAGCCTGTCTTGCAGCACAGCTTATGCCTCCAGGTGGATATCATCCAGTGTGCCAGGATCTAGCAATTCAGCCAAGGATGATGAAGATACAAGGAGTTTGGAAATGTGTTTTCAAAGGCAAATTGCTGCAGTCCCATCTGTAGCACAACACCTGTCAAAGCTTGCTTTATATCATGGCACATGGATATCATCAAGGCCAACAGTTGGTAGCTTATCTTTAACTATCCACTCAATGAAACATTTTAATTGTCAACTCAATATAATTTCTTAGCTGGACTCTATGTCTAAAACCCACTCATTTGATAAGGAAGAGTAAAGCAGCAGGTAAAGTCTGCAGTGCAGAGACTCCCTGGCACTCAGGATCTGGCCCATTTCACCATATGAGACCAGCCAGAAAAACCTCTCTGACAGCAAAACAAACCACAAGGCCAACAGACCAAACTGGTGCAAACAGAATCTCTTTTTCTGCTGCACCAGATGTGTGAGTTTTGCTGCCTGCTACTTGGGTTGATGAAACCCACAAAACCAAAAGGAGTGTGGAAAAGGAGGCCTCGGGGTGAAAGGCCTGAAAAAAAACCCCAAGGGAAGAGGTGAAAAAGTCAGTGCTGAGGTCTGTCTTGGGTTTTCAGAGACCCAGAAGCCAGTACAGCTGTGCTGGTATTTTCTTCATGGGGCTGTGTGGTGGGTTGGTGCTGAAAACAACATTGTAAACACAGAGATGGGTCATTGGGTTTGTGCTTACACAGTGCCAGGGCCTTTCCTGCTCCTCACACCACCCAGCAGAGAGTGGGCTGGAGGTACACAAGTAGCTGGGAAGGGACACAACTGATCTCAGCTGACCAAAGGGATATTCCAGACCATATGACACCATGCTCAGCAATAAAACTGGATGGGAGGTTGGCAGAGGGGGAAGCTGTGCAGTGACTGGCTGGGCATCAGTCGATTGGCATCATCTGTCTTTTGAGGGGTTTATTTATTTCCTTTTGCCATTTTCCTTTTCATTGCAACTCACCATGTTTCCTTTTTTTCTTTCCATGGCAATTTATTGTTATTATTTTGGTGCAAAGATTAAACTGTTTTTATCTCCATGAGTTTCCACACTGTTGCCATTGCCATTCTCCCCCCATCCTGCTGAGCAGGGAGTTAGCAGCTGCTGGCTGGGCTCAAACCACAACAGCTCTGCCATCATGTTCCTGCACACTGCCAGGAAAATCCTGGCATTCACCAACAGGAAAATCCTGTTGTGAATTGACTCACAAACACGAGCAGAGTCAAGTCAAGATTGTGGCTCCTACAGCCCCATCACTCTCCTGTGAGCTCCTTCAGGAGTTTGTTCATTCACATTTAGATGAACTGAACAAGAAGCAGCTCCCTGGTGGAACGAGGTGACTCCTGATCAGTGCTGGTTTGTTTTGTCCTTCTGAGCTACAAACCACAGCATTTCACATGCTGCTTCTCACGGGGCTCACACATTCCTGTCACAAGGGCTGCCACCCCCAGGAAAGGGGCAGGGCAGAGCAGCAGAAGGTGGAAATCACATTCACCATCCAACTCTGATCCACTAGTGCTGGTGAGTCAGCTCATGGGGGCTTTTGGCATCTCAGATCTGCTAACCAGAGATGACAACAAATGCCTCAGGTGCACAAACCTGCAGGGGTAAGGATGTGACCCATTGGGAGGCACTCAGCTGCTTACTGAAGGAACAGAGATCCTAGATATGTGCTAGAAAAGATGAAGGGGAAAAAAAAATAAAGGAGAAAGAAGCTCTGCCAGATGGTCTTTCTGCTTCTGCCAAAAGGCCTGTGCAGAATGACCTCTTTTGGGCGTTTTCCTTTAATGTTATTACAAGTACATCAGAAATTTGATGTTACAATCATGTCTAAAATCCCAGTAGAAGCATAATTATCCAGGATATTTCAGCTGATGTCTGACTTACTTGACTACATTTACCTAACTGTAAATATTTCTTAGTCTTCAGCCCCAGAACAACACTCCTTAGAAGAACTGCACCCAATGAAGAGTTCAGAGACTAAGCCAGCCTTAGAATTTAACCCTGGAGAACACTTTAACACCCTGTCTTTGCTACAGACTGTTTATCAAACTGGCTGAGCAGTTAAAATCCTGCTGGAATTGGGGTGGTCAAACAAAACTATGAGGATAGGACTGTGCAGGTAATGGCACATTTGCTATTATGGTGAGAACTGGGTGACATTTTACAGACAATTGATGCAAGAAAATGTTGCTTAAAAAACTAATCTGTTCATCCAAATTGTTTTTATACAAACCCTTCTCAAAACCTCCCCGAAGTCAAAATACCTCAATTTAATGCAACTCCTAAAATACAAATGACACCATTTTAGCAGCATTTCTTAGCACTGCAAGTCCTTTGCAGCAGAGCATGAACTTTCCCTCCCCCCCTTTTTTAACTTCACAAAGAAGTCTGGTGTCAAAACCCCAAATCAAAACTTAACTGGGAAGCTGAAAAGTAACCCAGGCAACAAACAACAACAAAAGTTAAATGCTCAACCAGCTACACCCTTGGCCAGGTATGCAGAGAGTTCATTCTCACAGCCTGCTCTCAGGGCTAAGATATTATCCCTGTATTAGAGAGCAGGAACTGAGGGAGGGTGAAAACAAGCCACAGTCACAGCAGAGGGCAAGGTCAGGACACCCCAATCCCAGGCTGATAACACTCACCACAATACTTTCCTTCTCTTTGATCTCTTGTTGAAGGAGTATTTCTTTGAAATATCAGGCCTATCTAAGAGCTCATTTGAAAGCCTGGCTTGGATGGTCTCTTAAATCTACTGAAAAATTAATGAACAAGAATAATAGAGAGCAGCCAGCACAGGGCAAAGCTCCAGTTTCTTTTTCCTGGCAAGGAGCACCTGCTCCCCACAGTTCAACATCTCGAAGGCCAGGCAGCAAAGCATGTAGGGGGATAAGGAGAAGCACTTGTGCAGGAAAAAAAAAAAAAAAAGAGAAGAAACAAAAAAAGACTGACCTTCATCTCCACACACCAGTTTCTTCACCACACAGGGGATTTCAGTGTAGCCAAAGGCTTTCAGCTGCTCCACCTGCTGAGCTGTGATGGGATGTTCCCACATGGCCGTGTTCATAGCTGGGCAGAAGAGCAGAGGTTTGCTCAGATCCCAAGCACGGATGACACAAGTCTGCAAGAGAAGCCAGAGAGGTGTCAGCTCAGAGATGGTTTGACTTTCCTCATCCCTCCTCATCACATTGCTGCACAGAAGCACTTTCCCAGCCCCGGGTGTCACTAGAGGGCCAAAAGCCTCAATCTGTCAGCACAGCCGGACTAACCCCCAGGGCTGATAACTCAGTTGGGTCACATCCAGCACAGCTCATCTCTGTCAGGCAAGGAAGAGGAGGGAGGCTACAGAGAAGATCAGTCTTTTCCCACTCTGGTTCAGGGCCAAGCAAGCAGCCCAGTTGCTGGAGCCAACCGAGCTGGAACACGATGCGTGCGAGGCTGCCAGCCTGTGGGGGAGACTGGGAGAAGCAGAGGGGTGGCCACAGATCCTATCAGCCCTAGAGAAAGCCCCAGGCCAGGCTGCAGATAAGCCAGCAGTAAGAGATAAAACACACAAGAGTTGGCAAGGAGAGTATTTTTGAAATGCTAGGCCAACTGGATTGCTAACTCCTCAAGAGGGAAATGCTGCTGCTTCCAGGCTACAAGCAGAAGATAACGTGGACACATCTGGGCTGTTGCAGAAGATGCTGGCAGGTGATGAAGCATCTAGCAGCTCCTGCATGCTATGGGGAATTGCATCTGACTCCTCAGTACTGCAGAGCTTCCAGCTAACCCAGTATCACCTCATCTCCTTAAATCTTTAAGCAATGTCCAGCAGTTTCCTCTGATTTACATCACACACAGGGACCTGCCCAGGTAACAACAGAGTCTTTATGGGAAGCCTGCCCATCCTTTCTCATGCCCTGCCATTTGAACCCTTCCCAGCACAGAAAAGTCTGCCAGAATCTGTTCTAACTTGTCAACCAGCACCTCCAGCCCTTGCTTTCCCTTGCTGGAGCTCCTTCTTTCCTCCACAAGGCTCTCCAAAAAGCCTGGCAGGAGTTAGTGAAGCTCTCTCCTGAGCTCTCCCCTCTGCTACCACCATCACATCTACAGTACAAGAACCTAGAAGGACAAGACACTGCTTGTCCCTCCCATAGCTTTGTGGCTTCTCTCAGCACTCCAGTAGTCTCCTCATACAAATGAGGGTTGTTGCTCTGGGTGTATTTTGTTCATTTATAGCAGTTCCTCTTACCTGCACAGCTAAGTTGGTCATGCAGGGCTCCCTGGCCAGAGCTGATGCCCTCTGTCCCTAGTTCTGGCCTCCTCCCATGACTAAGGGTGACACATCACAGCAACAGCTGTACATCTACAGCTTCTTGGCAGATCTTTTGGGTGCTTAACACTTATGACTTCTCCTAACAAAGTCCTAATGCCTGGGCTTGAAGCATTTGGCCCTGCTGAAGGTCTGCAGCACCTAGTAGAGAAGAAAACTCTTTTAATGCACTCTCTGCTCAGCTTTTTAGTACCTCTAAAAAAAAAAAAAAAAAAAAAAAGAGCAAAAAACAAGCTTGAACAAGCAAAATCCTCCATAGCTGAAACTGGAAGGTAACTGTGAGCATGTCTGAATTTCTGAATTTCTGTGCTGTGCAGTAAGGTGAGGGAGGAGATGAAATAGCAGGAAGTAAACAATTTTATCTGATCTCACAGGTGTCTTTCCAGATTTCATCTCAAAAACACAGAGAGGAACCGAGAAGCGAGCGCAGGGACGCGTGCGTGACAGGGAGAAAGTGGGGTACAGAAAGAGCTACCACCCCTCAGAAAAAGCAGGGAAAGCACGAAGAAGGGCTTGGGAAATAACAGAAGAGAGTGGCAGGGCCAAGAAGTGCAATGGGCTGTAGGACAAGGAAGGAAAGAAGGACTGTTTGAGGAGGAAGAGAGAGATGAGTATATGAAGTGAGAGCAGAACATGCAAATCAGACTGTTCTTGCTGCTGCATGGAGGAAAGCCCAGGCAGTCTGTCATTGGAAGGGGAGAGAACTCTCAGGCAGAGCTCTGGTTACTCACCAGCAGGTTGTCACAGATGCCATTTGCAAGCTTGGCCAGGGTGTTTGCATCCAGAGGTGCCACCACCATGAGGTCGGCCCAGCGTCGGAGCTCGATGTGCAGGACGGGGTCTGAACGGCCTTTCCAGAGCTGGGGGTGATACAGGGTGGAGCAAATTGAACCCTCACAGTGAGTCACAGGCACTGTATTGAGTCTCACATCAAGCCAGATCTGCAGCTCCATTTAGGAAGCACAGTTTGTGCTCTACAAACAGGTGTCCTTCCCCACAGAGACAAATCACACACCCAGGAAACCCCAACAACCCAGGAAAGAGCTTTTCCCATCCTTATTATCCCTCAGCTCCACAACTGTTCAGAAGGGCTCCCTCAACATGTTGCATAACTGAGGGGAGAAAAGAGCTTAATCCCATCACCCAGCTGCTGCCAGACAGGACCAAAGGATGTTTTCTGAGGAACCCATAAGATCTGTGTGTCTTAAATGGCTTTTAAGTTAATATTCCTATCTTCACAAAAAGCTCCGAGTTGCTTAGGAATCCTGAATTTTTCTTAAGAGCACAGTTAACCACGAAAGTGCCAAGAGAAGGAGGAAACAGCATCAAGTTGGGGACACACACACACAGAACCACAGGCCAGCAAGAGGTGCACCAGAGCCACAAACTTCTCCTTCTCTGAGTCACTGGAAACCACTGCAAAAAAAAATTCAGCAGCTGGAAAGCTGGAGCTTCCTGATCCCTTTCCCAGCTTCTCCACTCACTTCTGTTTTGTTTTGTTTTTTCTAGGAGTGCTGAAAGTTTCTTTCCCAAGTAAAATATCTCACAAACAGACACTGAGTGGCCTTGTTTGTTATTTTTCTTATCTCTTCTGGCAGAACATGTTGTTTGAGCTCTGTGTCTGCTCTCCAGACCTCAGAACCTGGCTTGTGCCTCTTCTATCACCACACTGAGAGTTCCTCAGAAATAACTGTCTGGAGCTGCTGGGATCCAGCAGATCTCCACCTAACTCCTAGAGAAGCCAGAAAACTTTCTGGCCACTGCCATTGGAATGTCCCTCTCCACAGGAAAGTGATGCTCACACGTGTGAGTGTCTTGAGTGGATCACTTAGATTGGCACTGCAAAGGACAGAGAAAATGCAAAGAAAAAACAACAGTGGTGCTTATCTAATTAACCTCTTTGTACTCAGGGACTCCCAAAGCATGCCAGAAAAAGCATAGTTGAGAGAAAAAAAACAACATTTTGCAGGATCAAGAGATGTTCCCATCCCTGAAGGAGGGTGCTGAAAAACTAAATCTACCCCCACTGCTTGTTGCAAGGGTATCAAAGGGCAGCACCTAATCCTCTGGTGCAGTCAGGGCAGCCTTTCTTTCCTTCCTCATTCACAGAGTGGTTGGAACCACGATCTTTGAAAGCTGTATTCCAAAGCACACGTTGGAAGAACAAAGGAGTGAGTCTTGGCCCAGGATTAAGAAATAGATGAGTGTGGTTTCTTGTAAAGAAACTTAAGAGGAACACTTCTATTTGCTGAACAACTGGGTGAATCTCACAGGGAGCCTATATTTTCTCTGAAGAGTGACCTTCTGGAAGTGGAGTGTGTGACAAAACCACTGGAATTACAAAATGTGTGGCTATGGGGGACAGGCCAGAAAAGCCCTTGCAGTCTCCAGAGAAGGAACAACTCACCTGCCATTCATCTTCATCACTGTAGAGGGTGACAGGAATCTCCTGGGGATTGTAGAAATGCTTTGCTCTCTCAGTAGTGACCACCTTCACTTCTAGCTGATCAGAAAAGAAAGACCAATGGTTAGACTTCAGACAATTCTGGAAAGCTGGGCAGAAAAAGAAGTGCTCGAGCTTCGGGGGTTTTGAAAGCTCTGTGGATTCTGAGAGGACCTGGCCCTGTGCAGGGTTGAAAGGTCAGGCCACCAGAGGAGCTGAAAACACCTTCCATGCCACCCTAAAACAGGCAGGTGATTGGTCACCCCCTGCCAAACAGGCTCACATGGCCAGGTCACACTGGGGACAGCAGAGAGGACAGAGCAGGTCAGAACAAGCTGCAGTTCTGCACAGAACTTCAAAGAGTCAGTAAGAAGCAGCAACCTGCAAAAGATGCCCTTTAATCTCCAAATCCACCCTGCCAAAGGGCCTGGGAGAGCACCTTGCCTCAGTGGATTCCCTTAACCACAGCCCAGGGGGTTGCCAAGGGGTGGCACCCACAGCATCACCCTTCCCACGCTGGGAGCCAAGGGGAAGCCTCGTGCCAAGAGAAGAGAGGTTGGGTGAGAGTCTACAAAGGGTCTTTACATAAACCTGCCTGTTGAGAGCCAGTGGGAGCTTTAATTATATGGTACATACTGGGGAAACCCCATCATGCCCCATGGATGTCTATTTGACACAAACAGGAGGTGCTCAGGTGGCATGAGATCCTTCCATGTCCTCCCACAGAAATATGGAGTGGAAAAAAGAGTTCCCCCCCGAGCCTGGTTTCTACACATTGCATGATCTGCCCAAAGCTGTAGCTCTGACAAAAAGCTGCCTGCTGCATCCCAGAGGTGCTCTGGTAGTGTGGAAAGTGCGGCTCAGGCTGCCAGTTACAGTGAAAAATAACCTTTTTCCTTGTTCTTGGCCACTTTCAACAACTGTCTGCTCCTTCAGTGCAACCCCCTGCCTGGTTCTGTGAGATGGGGAGAAACCAGCCCCACCACCAACTCCTTCCTGCTAGAAAACTGGGGCCTGAGGTACAAAACATATGAAGCACTTGCTCTGCACACTCTAAAACCAACTGCTGAAAACCTCCAACCTCCAAGCAACTTTCTTCAGCAGCAGTGGCTGAAGTGACAAAACATATTAACCTATGTCCCCAACACTCTCTCTCTGAGTGTGAAGGGAGCACTGGTGGAGCTGCACCCTACGTGACCACAGTCACAGCTGGGAGCAGTGAAAAAGCCCAGTCCAGCCTTAGCATATCACCAGTATCACCTTGAATCCTGGGGGAAGTTTTGGCCCCCTCACTCCCAGAAAGACACTGGGGGGCTGGAGTGTGGCCAGAGAAGGGCAACAGAGCTGGGGAAGGGTCTGGAGCAGGAGTGTGGGGAGGAGCAGCTGA
>JAOEGS010021343.1:0-15412 GCA_025447755.1 Corythornis vintsioides | reverse complement strand
GTAATTCATTAATTAATTACATTTATAATTAAATATTAAATAATATGGTTTTATGTTGGACACATCCATGAGCTGATAGACCATTAAAAAAAAAAAACATTGTAAATTGTCTTATATATATGGTAGAAATTGTACTTTTTAGTAATGAACAGCTCTGATTTGAAAAGGTGTGATAAACTCTGAAAATATGGATGGTGATTATCTACAAGGGTAAAAAGGAGGGCTACACTTTCTTCCTTACAGTTTACAGACCTGTGTCTATGTTGGACACTGTTTTCAAAAGTAATAACTGTTTTCAAATCGAGAAATGCTACACAGGTTTTATTTTAACATTATGTGTCCTTAAGCTATTCCACATTACACACCTAAATTTTGTTTCCCGATTGAAAATGTCATCTAAATAAGCCAAGTCCAGAGACATATAGGTGAAATGTACATCACTGGTATCTAATTTACCTGTAACACAGGTTATATGTAATGCATATTGTTTTGGAGATGCACGTTAAAATGATTTCATACTTATTTTCCCCCCAAATACAATGTTTCTTCCAACCAGCTTTCCACAAGACTTAGTGTCTGATTAGTTAGTGGGTTTCATTATATGTGCATTTACAGGAAATTCCTTTAAATAAATTTGAATACTTATATTTTCACAGGATTGCAGAATGTTGGGGCTTGGAAGGGACCTTGAAAGTTCATCTAGTCCAATCCCCCTGCCAGAGCAGGATCACCTAGTTTAGATCACGCAGGAACACATCCAGGTGGGTTTTGAATGTCTCCAGGCAAGGAGACTCCACAACATCCAGGGGCAGCCTGTTCCAGTGCTCTGTCCCCCTCACCATGAAAAAGTTTCTCCTTACATTTACACGGAACCTCCTGTGTTCCAGGTTGCACCCATTACCCTTTTGTCCTATCACTGGATGTCACTGAGAAGAGCATTTATTCCCATATTATGTTTTAAAAATTATCTAAGTTTTTATTTTCTGAACTTCCCTTTCCTGTTTTAAACCATTTTTGCACATTTTATTACAAGGCTTATTTCCTTAGTTAGGCATCAGAGATCTATCACAGCAAAATATTTAAATGCTTAATAATCACTGTCTAGAGTATTAATGAGCTCATTCTTCCAAATCCAAGCACTGCTTTATTTTTATTCCTTTTGTTTTCACTACTAAATCTAATCAGAGTCAGAAGTTCCCAAATCCTAGTCTACAACTCTATTTTTTTACTGATTTAAAATTACATATTGCACTTTATGGTGCTAATCCAATTTTACAGTTTTGGGGTTTTTTTATAGGAACAAGTGATTGTGATGTAGGTTAAAGTGCATTAAAATTCTGGTTGTGTCAAAAGTAATGACAGATCAGGTAAGGAAATGAAAAGGAAATTCTTCAGGGCAGAAAGGACAGATATATCTGATGTAGGTGAACCAGATACATAACAAATATTTCATGTTTTTTGAATAAAAGGATACCACAGTCATAAAGGAACGGTTCCACTGGGAGTCCTTCATTAAGTTCTATGATGCTAGAGTATGAGAAGTGTTAGCTTCCTACCACAACCAGAAGTAAATTACATCTAATTAACTCAACTTTTATTTAAATCTATGAAATGGAAAGAGAGGATTGCAAGTCGACTGGCAGTATGCTTTGTTCAACATAATGTGTTAAAAGTAATAACCTGTAATAGCATTAAGGAACCAAGTCACAGTGTTGCTTTATCACCTGTTCAAAGATGGAAGGAAGATAGACTACCATGAGTTAGTTTGATCTGTAGCAAGAAGGACAAGAAGAAAGAGGCCGTTAAAAATAATTGATCAAAACTAGTCAATCTAGGAAAACAGTTGCAAATTCTGTGTCAGTAATAATTTATTTTGATCTACCTTTTCTGTTTAGATGCATAGGTCTTCTGAACAAGGCATGGAAAAAAAAAATAAAATTAACCTGTCATAGAAGAATGCTGTATTGAAAGGGCTTAAGTAATTTAAAGTAAATATGTGCCTACAGTTGCATTAACTTTATGAATGCTTCCTTACTGAAGCAGCTTCTTCATTTGAAAACAAAGTTAAATTATTCTTAAAAGGTGGATTAAAATTGTTATTTTAAAAATAAAACAGTGATTAATGACAATTACAGGTAAGATAATGTAATCTCAGTTTTTTAACTTTTTTTTTTTTATAAAGTCTTGTTATGCTTGAGCCCCAGAACATGACACAACCATGTCCAAGAGCTTACTGCTCTTAAACAAGAATCATGTCAAGGACACCCATAAGTTCATATGTTAGCACTTTAGCAAGGACTGTTCCTCAGTGGTCTGATTGTTGCTACACAATCGGCTGATTCTTTGCATGTTGTTAGATTTTGGAGTTATATAATTTTTTAAAATCAATTTATTCTCATTATTATATGTGGAAACTATTCTTTCAAAAGGCATTCAGTTTTTTTTTGCATTATACAGGGACACATTGCACAAGTGTTAATCACATGAGTTAAAGATTGGATGAAGCGGGCAGGCTTTGCCATGATCTTTATCTATGAAGTAATCCTGAGAACATGTGGTCCCACTCCTTTTGTGAGACAGTCTAACCTCAGAACTAGAAAGACTTTGCTTATACTTGTTAACACAGTTCATTTTCCTGAGAGGCCTTTCATATACTGTTCACAGTAAACTTTACATTCACATGTATGCATTTAGAAAAAATCTGTGGAGGTTTAATGAAATGTGGAAAGCTTGGGTAGTTCCAGCATATTTAATTATACTGCTCTAGACACTAATGGCAATGGAAAACTAATAAACATTTTAGTTATATATAGCACTGTAATTTTAAGATGTTCAGTCAGAGTTGTGGGCATATCACTTGACACATAAATGAAACCATTCTTATGAAGGGACAATCATACCTCATACTAAATTTCCTAGTTTCTGTCACCTCACCAGAATCTTAAGAATTAAAGAAAAATCTGCTCCATGGCTTTGATATAAAAATTATCTCATCTCAAAAATCTTGTTTCTCATTTAATACACAAAAGAAAATGTTTCTGGTCTGTTTTGTTTTACGTACAAAGAAATGTATTAGCACTAGTAATGAACAGTCTGCTAGGAATGTAACATACTTTCGTGATTCACACATAGAATATTTACATAATATTTTCCTAAAAGACTTCATATGTGAGAAAAAAAAGAGTAGAACAAAGTATGATTTGTCTATTTATATTAGTGTTCAATTATTAGTTAAAGTGGAATCATTTTCCTATAATGATCATTACTGAGGTAATGCATGACAATCTGATTATTTGTGTTTATGTTGTCTTCCTTATAGGTTGTCAGAATATAATTCAAAAGTAGTAAATATTTATATAAACTAATTTAAAATAATTTCAATCATGGAGATGAAAAGAAATGCAGATTTTATCTTTGTTAGGAAATTTAATTATGAAAGCTATAACTCACAGGAAAATAGTTATCTCATTCAAGCATTCTTGTAATATCAAAGATCAATTAAGCCATCAGAAATTTTATGTATTAAACAAATCATTGCTTAGGTATTTGCAGTACACATTCACTTCTGAACACATTTTAAGTGGTATATAGTATTTCCTCCCAGGTGTATTAGACAAAGTAATAGACTATCACACTGTTGTCATCCAACTCATTTTGACGAAAAAGCAATTACTTAAAGCAGATTAATGCGAAGAGTGGCCATAATCACAGTAGGTTAGGTTAAGAGTTTATTAGAAGAACACAAGCCATTTAAATTAACCCAAATGACCAGCATGTCAATTCAAAAGAAACATGTGCTTTAATTTGTTAAACTGTAACCTTTGCTATATTAGAAAAACACTTTGACAGAAACACTTCACAAATGTCAGCAGAAAATCCATACTCCATTTCTTCACATTGGTTTTGTGACACAGTGTTTGCTGATATTCGTCAAGGGATAAGTTACAATTGATTTCCTTACACCCTTACATTTTTCTCTTGTATTATGGGGAATTAAAGGGCAAAAATGACCTATTTTTTTTACCCAGATATGCTACAGTAGGTAAACTTAACTGCTGTCTGGAACTTAAAGGTCAACAGAATCTCTCAAAAAAACCTTTGAATGTAACAGAGAAGACCAGAACATCCTAAGACTGAGGAGCAAGAGTAATGCAAAAAAGTGGAAGAGCTAGCATGAGAGGATGTTCTGAGGCATTTTCTTCTGTGTCTTTTCTCTAGAGATTCACAGATTCACAGATATTAGGGGTTGAAAGGGACCTAGAAGATCATCTAGTCCAACCCCCCTCCCTGAGCAGGATCACCTAGACCAATACAGTATGATATATTGGCAATATTTCTTACTTTAGGATAAAATATATATTTTTTTTTTCCCCCAACTCTCTTTTCATCTGTCCCTTTCAGTATAAGATCAGAAGATTGTTTATACATTGGAGGCTTGTTGCCCTGTTGAAAGAACATAGCCCTTTTGCCAGTATGTTTTAATTTGCTTGGGAAGGTATGATAAAGACACTTTGAAAAATAACATGATCATAGATCCTACAAATGATGCGGAAATATGAGTTCCTCTATTACCATGCCTATAGTTTCAACTGTTATCCTTTATTCCCCAAGAAACAATGTAATCAAAATGAATACTCAGAGAAGATAACCCAGACCCTCACTGACTTAGCAAAACTTAGCAAAATGGTGACCTTTTAATGTTTACAAATACCTGAAGGGTGGGTGTCAAGTAGAAGGGTCCAATCTCTTTGCAGTTGTGCCCTGTGATAGGGTGAGAAGTAATGGTAGTAATCTGAAAGACAGGAATTTCCAGCTCAACATGAGGAAAAACTTCTTCACTGTGAGAGTGACAGAGCCTAGAACAGGCTGCCCAGGGAGGCTGTGGAGTCTCAATCTAATCTAAATCTCTAATCTAAGAAATCATCACTGAAAATAACAGTAATATGAGTTTATAGTGCTCTTTTCAAGAGAGCAATAGACCTTTGTAAGAAGTTTTACTTTGGTTGAAAGACCAAGTACCTTATGTATTTATTTCCCAAGATGTATATTATCATATTGCTTAATAGATGTCAGTGATGTGATGCTTGTACCTTTTTGATTAAGCTCCTGTTGAACTTTAGATTGCAATAATCAACAGTGTGTACAATTTAAATTTTAGATTATTTAAGAAGTCTTCAGAAGCACAGACATTATAATATCAGAAGATTATTGTCGTTGTTATGAAAGAGGCTGCTAAATCCAGTGGGAATGTTCATCAGCATACTGTAATCAGCAGCTACGGAGAATGCTTAATTACAGTTATTTAGGTGACATGTTGATTCAGTAGTAGTGGTGTTGAAAGCAGAAAAGTTTCATGAATTAGCACTTGTAGACATGTGAGAGGATATTAAAATGCATCAATATAAATGTAGAATTATGGTGCTGTTTATACTAATTTGTCTTACTATTAAACTACAGTGCTCAGCATAAAAGACCATTTGGCTTACATTTTGTCTTATCTTTGATACTTATTCCAAAGGGAAACTATTACCTTGTGTTTGGTTTTCCAGAATTAAATGTTCATTGTAGATTTAAATATTTTTAAAAGATAAACTATGCAAAAGTAAATTAAATACGTGAGTGGATAATTATTCTAAGATTATTTTTAACATCATTTTTCCTAATTAGATTAGGTGTCAGAACTGGTCTGTATGAAATTATGAATGCACTTTTTTAATATTCATGAATGCTATGAGGTAATTTCATATATCTTTGTAATAATAATTGTTTTGGGTTACTACTTAATAGCTTCTGGATTTGTGATCTTTTAAGAGTTTAGGCTCATCGGCCAGTAAAAAGTTTTGCTTTGACTTAGGAAATCCTTATGACTTCCATGCTGCATCCATAAATGAAAGAAGTTGTTTATATTTCACTTTTCATTTAAACAAAAGACATTTTGTAGTCTCATAAATACTAATCGCTTACTATCAAATCTGAACTGTATGAGAAACTAATACCAAATACACAAGTCTAAAATTTTTTTGATTTTTTTATGTACTTTTCACAATTCTGTTTCACTCTTTAAATCTTTATAGCTTTACAAATTATTTATTTGATTTTATAATAAACTGTAAGTATAATAAAAAAGGAACTGGCAATTAAATCTGAAATCTCCTGACAGATATAACTACCAGGACTATTAATTTATAAACATGATTTTATGTGGCATTTTTCAAGAAATCAAGGTACTGATCGTAGGCTAATGTAAGTTAAAACACTGACTGCCATGATGCTCCAGTGTTTTCCTCTACGTTATACAAAGTGTAGGTAACATGTGAGATACTTGCTGATTTTTATGTATTTTTTTTTTTCTGGGAGGTGCTTTTAAAACAAAAAGTTTTCCATGTCATGCAAACAAATTATGTTTTTCTATATTTACATGTTCAACTCAGTCTCTAGCAAGGCATCCCCCCCCCCCCTCCCCCCATCATATGAGAAGCTGTACAAAGTTCTTAATCTGCCTACTGCATGCAGACTGCCCGAGCATCTGAAACTGAGAATGCAAAGTAAGTGACATTTTCTCAAATGGTACTTAGTGCTTGGAACATATTGGAGGAGAAACAGGGAAAGCTGCAACCTCTCCCTGTCATTTTGAGTATCTGCCTACTCAGGGATTATAATTAGGAAAAATACCAGAGATTTTTAAATTTGATTGTTCAGAACCTTTAACTCTAGTCCTTAAGTAGGCTATTTTTTTTTCCAATGAAATAAAAATGCATAGTAATTTACTGAAAACATTACAGTTCAGATTCAAAGCTGACTTGTCTAAAATGTTTATTCATATGGCATTTATTCATACATAAATTTCTGGGAAGGAGGGGGAGGGTAAGGGTTTTGTATCTTTGCTCTATGTGTTAATTTTTTACATGATGTCTGTTGAAGAAAGAACTAGAGAAAAAAATTTAGAAAAATAATGGAACAAGGAAGATAGGATTCATGTGTGTATAGATATCATAGAACCATAGAATTGATTTATTTGAAATAGACCTTTAAGTCTGTTAACAGAGTACTACCACGTCACTGCTAAACCATGTCACTCAACATCACATCTATATGTCTTTTAAACCCATTCAAGGATGGTGACTCCACCACTTCCCTGGAGAGTCTGTTCCAATGCCTGGAAACCTTTCTGGTGAAGACTTTTTTCCTAATATCCAATCTAAACTTCCCCTGCTGCAATTTAAGGCCATTTATTCTTGTTCAATCATTTTTCAAATGGGAGAAGAGACTGATCCCCACCTCACAACGATGTCCTTTCAGACTCTCTCAAGACTCTTTTTCTCCAGGCTAAAAACTCCCAGTTCCTTCAGCCACTCCTCATAAGACTTGTGCTCTAGACACTTTACCAGTTTTGTTACTCTTCTCTGGACACACTCCAGCACCTCAATGTCTTTCTTGTAGCAAGAGACTCCCAACTGAACACAGTACTCAAGGTATAGTCTCACCAATGCTAAGAAGAGGGGGACAAACACTTCCCTAGCTTTTCTGGCCACACTATTTCTAATACAAGCCAAGATGAATATTGGTCCTTTCAGTAGTAACTGCTTTTATAATTAAGTTCTACCATGGTTTTTGTTTTGTTTTTTGGTTTTTTTGGGTTTTTTTAATTTTATTTTATTTTGTTGTGTTGGTTGGTTGGTTTGGTTGTTTCTCTTTATGATTATACTAAATGATTATAAAATAATATTTTATAAGTACAGGGCCAATGGGGACCATTAAAATACAAAACATCCAGAAAAAAATATGAGAACTTAAAGAAATGGCAAACCACCCCTTCCTTTGGCAGTTTTTTACAATGATTAACTGGAAATTCTGCATTGTACTTTTTGTTTCTACCATGGGTGAATGTAAAAAAGCCTAGAGACTTCTGAGCTAGCTTTCTGGCAGCTTCCAAATGCATTTGCTGTTTAGTATGTTTCTGCAGATTATATTTCAGTACATAATAGTGTAATTATAAAGTTAAATTGAGTGTCTGAGAGTTTTCATCACCAGTTTTACCCTTTCTCTCCTGGTATTATTTAGTTGGGTGTAAAAATGTAAAAAGAAAAAAAAATGAAAGTATCAGTGAAGAATAAATAAGACATAGTGATCTCTCAGGCACATTTGGGGAAGCATGAGTTGTATAAGGTATAGCTAAAATATAATGGACTCTAGGTGCCACACAATCATAATGTGTTTACTTGCAAAGCAGAAGGTAATAACTTTGAGGAAAAGCCCTAATGAAATGTCTTTATTTCTCCTTTGTAAAATGACTTTGGTAGATATAATAATCTTGTTGAAGGACATTAGTCATGGTTGGTCATTCTATTGTTATCGACTCAATGTATTCACAGTGGCTTGTATATGAAATCCATTGTGTAGCTCTGCTAATCAAATACCCTGTCATGTGAACTAAAAGTTGATACTTGATTATGGTTTCCGATAAGCCAATGTCCTCAGGTGTTAATGTGATAAATTAATGTTTAACATTATGGAGGCTAGATATTTAACTGTATTAAGGAACAAGTATTCCCATGAATTCTTCAAAGCAGGCCATCTTTTTAGATTTGTATTTGTGTTCAGGTTCAGATATATTGTTTCTTCTTCTTCAGACTCATAAATAATTACTGTCGCCAAACCATATTATTTCTTCCCATAGATCCCATTAGATGTTGTAAAGGGTAATTGAATGTTCTGAGGTGTTCATATATTGCTAGAGATTACCTTGCATATAAACATTCTGCAGACACCAAACTATTTTGTATTTGTTAGTTCCTTTACTGTGGCCATAAGCCACTAGAGAAGAAAAGGTGTATGCACACAAGCTGTGGAACTTCAATAACACTATCTACAAGGTATTCTCATGCTTCATAAAATCAAAGAAAGGGTTAAAAGTAATTTTTTTTTGATGATAGTTTATTTTAATTCATTTTGCTTTACAGATATGGTCAGGATGATTCAGTGATTACAATGATTTTTGTTGTATTACCATTTATTTTGTTTTTTTTTTTTCCATTATATCTTGCAGCTCAAGGGGGACTTTTTATACGTTAAATGTGAGGCAGAATTTGATGCTCATCTTATTACTCCGAATGGAGAGTTTTTAAGGGAGAACTAACAAAAAACAAAACAAAGCAAAACCAAACACAAATCCTACCCTGAGCTCCTTCTGAGCTTCAGCTAAACCTACAGTCACTAGCAGATTTCCACCCCCAAGTTCTTTGACTAGCTCTCTAAGGATATCATTAAAAGTACTTTATGCTATGTATAGAAAAGTGAAGAAGCATAAGATGTAGTCTGCAGTAGGCTATATACTTTATTTATATGATAAACCGACTCCAATTGCATGTTATGTGACATGCTTGGGGGAAAACATCAGCAGCTGCACAAAGAATGAAACTAATTTATAAAGACATTGTTTTAAGAGTAGATAGAAAGTAGATGGCAAGTTTTTCTAACAGTTTTCTGTACAGGCTTTTTTTTTTCTCCTGAAAACTCTTTGATGACTTTCATTAAGATATATTCTGTAGAAGGTAATGACTAAGTCACAGATCTAGTTAATGGAACAGACTGATTGCTGATGACAAGTCAACAAGTGCTGATACCACAGAGGAATTTGTCAGCATGCAGATGTCAAAAACACGTTAGCCAGTAGTAGTTTTGGTCTTTTCAGATACTACAGCTTTGTAAAGGAATTACAATAATTTAAAGTTAGAGAAAGACATTCTGTTGGTATACATTAACTCTAGCTCTTAAAGACATTTTTGGAAAACATGCTGGCCCTCTTAGAATCAATGTATATCTATATCACAATTAACTATACATGGATTATGAAAATAATTAAAACTAGGTCAGTCATTGTATAAATATGCATGGCAATATAACTAGGAATAGGGAAAGTTAACTAGTGGTATAACTAGTGGTATAACTACTGGTATAATTCTCTAAAACTTATAAGTGGTATTTTCTTCAGAAGAAAAACCAACAGTGCTAAGGTCAATGATCTTATTAGATAAAAATTTAATTTTTAATAGTACTTGATGAATATCTTGATTTTCATGCCAAGATTGTAAAATAGATTGCAATTAATTCAGTATTACTTTAGCCTTCTAGAATGTAAAAACGTTAACCTAAAGCAGTTGTTTAGGCTGTCAGATCAACACAGAAAGATCTCAGGGGTGGCATCTGTGAGATGATGTTAGAATCTTTCCTTATTATAAAATGAATGCCAGGTTGTGTCCAAGTCAGACCTGCTACTGGCTGAGGCTGAGCCCTTAAGCAATGGTGGTAGCACCTCTGTGATAGAATAGTTTTCATGGGGAGGGTGGCAATGCACTGGATAAGGTTGCTCATAGAGGTGGTAGATGCTCAATTAATGGAAACACTCAACGTCAAGTTGGATGAGTCTTATCCAGTTATTATCCTTGCTTATTGAAGAAGTGTTGAACTATTTAGCCTTAAAAATCCTTTTAACCTCAAACAATTTTATCATTCCACAATTAAATCCATGTTTCAATATTTTAATAATTAATTCAATCTTGAAATCTGAGAGATTAGAGGAAGAGAAGACTCATTTGTAGGGTAACTAGATATTACTATTGCTAAAAGCTCAACCCAGCATGACCTGGACAGGCTGTAAAGCTGTAAATTTAATGCAACTTAAGAGCAAGTGTAAGGTGCTGCATCTGGGGAATAACAACCCTATGTATCAGTACAGGCTGGGGGCTGATCTGCTGGATAGAAGCTCTGGGGAAAAAGACCTGTGGGTCCTGGTGGGCAGGGGGATGACCATGAGCCAACCCTTGTGGCCAAGCAGGCCAATGGATCCTGGGATGCATTAGGAGAAGTGTGGCCCGCAGATCAAGGGAGATTCTTCTCCCCCTCTACAAAGCATTTGGCATATAATTGTCTTGTTTGAGCAAATACTTGTCTAGGGAACTATCCCTTTTGTTATTTTCTGTGAAAAACAGGAGACTACGTGCTTCTTGCCACAATATAATTGAACATCAACTTACATGGACAGTTTTAGGATGGACTTGTTTAGATTACTAATTAGAATGTATTTTGCCCAGGGACAGAGAGCTACAGTGCACATACTTTTCAACCCCTTCAAACACTGATATTTAATTTCTGTAAATGGCATGCATGGAATAATTAAGACATAAATTCAGTTGAACTACAGAGTAAAGTCTGAGCCTGTGAAGCTAGAGCAAAATTGTACAGACTAACATTATCACTATAAAGAATGTCGTTAACAGAACTGCATAATTAAAAGTTGAAATACTGCTTGATTTTAAAGTTTAAGAAAAGGATCTGCTTATTTACATGATGTTTTACAGCAAGATGACCATGTATTACCACTAATGTCCACTTGTTACTTTTACAACAATAATTTCAATATTATATGATCTTTAAAATTGCAAGAAAAGAAATTGTAAACCATAAATTATAAACTATAATGCTACACAGAGTTCATTAATGTGTAATTGAATGACCAATTAAGGCAAAATATAGCTAAGATTTTTGGGAGGTTAAAATGAAGTACTATATTTATTTATAGCTTAAAGTAAGTTTTGCAAGCCTTATGTTATTTTAAGGGGAAGGTTTATCTTTAATTAGCTGATCTTCTATATCATAGTACTAACTTGAGAAAGATAATTTAAAATCTGCATTTTCATTTAAGTAACCAATTACACTCAATTCACAAGATTTACTTAGCCAAGGATATTTTTTAATTCTGCTTAAAATAATATTTAAGAAAAAGATTATTCTTTGGTTTGTTTTTTGCCATGGAACAAAATTTGTGACAGTGAATTAAGAGCATGGTTTATTTTTATGTTTTTAAATAGAGTGTTTATGCTGATTTCACATTTTTCCATTAAGGGTGATTTTTTACATTTTCAACCAGTTACATTGGAGTGAATGAGAGCAATATAGAAGCAGAAACATCATTTATTTAAATCAATATGGCCTACTTAATTCCATTAGTCTTCAAAAGTTAAAAGAAGTGAATGTGCAAACTGTTTTAACCACAGAAAATAGTTAATAAATAAATAAAAATATTCATATACTTAAAACAATGTAAAATATAAATTGTCAATTACAGTCTCCTTTCTGTTACTTTGTCTTAGAAGATGAGAATTAAAATATTATGTGCAGAATTGCACTGTTATATCACATTATATCAATAAAGTATGACTGTACAGTAAAAAAGACTATTCAAACCCAATATGTTTTACATGTCCTGAAAATCCTGGACAAAGGTTGATCCAGGCCAAATAAATAAACAGCAGATGTCTGCTCAGGCATCTGGGACATGCAAAGTCCACTCTGCAGCTACGGATCCTCTGTAGCACATGTCCTGTAAGTATGATATGTATACACCATTTGCATACATCACACACAGAAATCCTATGAAGATTTATGCCAAGCTGCTCCCAGGATGATTTAGGGAATGCTAGAACCCAGCAACCACTGAACATTTTATTATTTAAAATCACAATAAAGGTGGCTCACTTTAATACAGATGTTGTGAAGAAGACCCCAAATCACCTTGATTTATCCAGCACTGCTTCTTGCACAGTATCTTCCTTGCTGACTGTGACTGGCTAAAGGGCTCAGCAGCTGTGATGGAAGTGATTTCAGCATGCAGGTCTTTAGTGCCATTTTGCAATGATACATGGCTTCCCTATATATCACTCTTCTGATTTTCACCCTTACATGCTCTTTATTATCCCCAAATTTCTATAAACTATTGTATGACACTTTATAGTGATCTGTTTTGATCTTTATTCTAGTGTTTATCCTTAAACAGGACACACAGGAGAGAAAAACTCTCTATGCACCTTGCTTTGTTGCACTGTATTTGACATTGGAGTAGACTGCTACAACTTCAGTATAAAACCTGTTAAAAATGGAGAAATCCTGCTGCAAACAGGAATTTAAAGATTCAGAATCTCAGTATTTTAAGTAAGTATCTGGTGCTGGAAAAGAATATGAAACAACTTCAGAACTAGAAAATGTAGGGTAAAATATTTTTATTTTAGATCACCTCTTAATTTCTTAATGAGTGGCTGAAAAAGGAGATGTATTTTATATGTCTTCTACTTTCTGATCTCAGGGAAAGTGAGACTTCTTAAAATATTTTAAATTTTATTTTTGTTATCTCTTTGTTGTGGTGGTAGAATTTCACGGGGGACTTGCGGAAACTAAAAATTAAATAAGTCTTTGAATCATGGTGAAGGTATTTTAAGGAAATGTGAATGATAAATTAATGAAAATTACATTTTTACAGATCTAATTCTTGTTTATAGACTGGACTTTAATTATACCCATTTATAAACCAGGAAATCGGTAGTTTTATAATAAATATTAATATTCTATCAATTACCGACTTAGTAGAAGCATTCAGGTTTTATTATTATTTTTTCTTAATGGGAAAACAAAGTTAAATTGGGTTTTTAATTAGTTATTCATCATCAATATGGACAAGGTCAATAGAAACATGGAGAGGTTTACATAGTCTGTTTAAATATGAATGAAAGGTTTTATGTGGAGGTTTTATTGACTAATGCAGACATGTAATCCAAAATGTATTTTTAGAATTAAAATAATTTAAAAAAAAGTTGATTTCACAATCTTTGCTTTTTCATAGCAGTGGGCCTTGTGAGATGACAGGCTTCAAAATGTCTTAGAATTTGATCTGAGCATGATCTGGAGCTTCCAGCCTGCAGAAAAATTACATTGAAAAGAAAAGTATTTTTATTCTATTAAGTTGGTTTTTTCCTCTGTGTGGACAGGTTTCTGCAGGTTTTCTGCATTTTCACTGTCTTCGGAAAGCATCCTAGAGCTAGTTCCCTAGGGTTCCACCCAAGCCTTGCACTGACTTTAGTGTCAGTGGCAGAAAAAATGCTGCTTAATACAGAACTGACACAAAAGGAAATTTCTGTATCAGTTTCAATGTGATAGGACTTTAACAAATCAGAAATAAAAGTTTAGGGTTTGTTTTATTATAGTTTGCCTATTTTCTGTCCTTAGGTACTGGGAAAGAATCAGGCACATTGACTTTAATGTAACTTCAGTCTTTTTATTGGCTAAGCTTGATCTAGTCAAACCTGTAGCTCTGTAGCTGAGAAAAATCCTCCAATTTCTCTGTTTTTAAGACAGTAAGTAGCTAAGACTTTCTTTTTACACCTGATTTTTTTAAGTATCTGAGATACCTTAAAAGAACTTAGACAAATCAGAGGAAATGCTCTAGCATAATATTACTACCTTAATGTGGATGTTTATATAACATTTGACAGTGTTTATTGTACATAAAATTTTGCAGCTTAGCAGGTATGTATTTTATACACTGAGCTGAGATTCTGCTGTCAAATTATGTGAATTTGTACTAAGACAGCAATAAAAGTAACAGATTTCTGTTTACATGTGTTGCTATACAATATTTAAAGTGTGAAGAATTTCAAAGGTTGTTAATAGATGGAAGTGTTTATGCTAGAGGAGCTGGAAAAATGGAATAAGGAGTAGGAGGCATATGGTAACTCAGATGAGAAACATTTCATGCTGGGAGAGACATTCCTCTTCTACAGCATGTTGAATAATCTGGTGTGGGTGTTTTTCTTTGTTTATATGATGTCCTAAGAGTGACAAAATTCCTGTGAGGAAATTAGTACTTTAATGAATTTTAGACAGTCTTGCCTGAGAGAAATATGTATCTACTTATAAAATATGAAAGAACAGCCCCAAATCATGATGGTTTCATTTTTAATGTTCTTTAATGTGTTTATTGTATTAACATGTTAAATAACTAAGTCAAGATAAGGAGCTTCTGCTTACATATGTATAGCTTTATATTTTTAACTTCAGCTGTTGAAAAAGCCTCTATAAACAGATTGAAATGAGTTTTCTGCCTATCTCTTGAAGCCATGTGCATGAGTTTAGGAAAAATGGCAAATTAAGAATAGTACTTAAATGAAAGGACCTGAGTGTTGTGGCATGTGTCATACAACAATCCCCAACTCAGACCCTGTCTCTAAGAACAGAATTTACAAAGCTAATTTCAAATTGAAGCATGGTGAGATTGATAGTGGCCAGTACTCTTAAATGTTGGGATGTCAAAACCAATCAATACAAAATGTGACTGAGGAAGACTCAACAGATTAACTCTTGACTTTGAGGCTTATCACAAGTAGTCAACATGGATTCTGTAAGGGGAAGTCATGCTTGACTAATCTGATAGCCTTTTATAATGATATAAGCAGATGGATGGATGAGGGGAGGACAGTGGATGTGGTATTACTTAACTTCAACAAGGTTTTTGATACTGTCTCCCATGGGATCCTCACAGCCAAGCTTAAGAAGTGTGGATTGAGTGATTGTGCAGTGAGGTGGA
>JAOEGS010021342.1:0-23272 GCA_025447755.1 Corythornis vintsioides | reverse complement strand
GAAAAATTTCAAATCAAAAGAGCACAGATCAAGATTTGCTTACAACACAAAAAGGGGTCATATCTACCACTATTTCAGAATTTAGAAAACATTTTTTGCAACAGTATCTTAATAGAGTTTTTCTTAAAACTTAGTGAGCACGTTACTGACTTGAGGGTGGCTTTTTTGGTGAGAAGACTTTGCAGAAAACAGAAATGAATCTACATTTCTGTGCACAGCCTATTTGAAATTAATGCACTTCTTCCCTTAAAGTTTCACTGAAGTAAAAATGACTTTTTTTTTTTCTCCTGCCTATATAAGTGGTTCCTGCTTTTGTGTGATGAAAAAGTACACACTGAAGAAACTGGAATTAGTACCTGCACTTTGGGCTCAACCTATGCATTGACTGTCATCAGAGATGCAGACAAAACTTTCTCTTTCCAAATCTGTAACAAATATTTGTTAACTTCCAAACACAAAGCACAATATGTAATTCACACAGCACTCTATAGCCATCAGGTTGATTAAGAGAGGACAGAAATGAAACCTCCTAAGTTCATTTCAGTATTTTTTGGGTTTGCCACACGGGCCAACAAGACATGCTGTGTAGCAATGGCGTTAGAACTTTATTTTGGCATCAAACATCCAAGTTAGAGCAGATTTCTCAGATGATAGTGTTCTCAAGTTTTATGGAATCCAACATCAGAAGCATGCTCCAGCAAGAGTTTAAAAAAAAATTAAATGCAATTCTCTGAAACATTTCACCAGTGATTTTTTTTTTGGGGGGGTGGGAAACTCCAAGGTGTCAGCATTTTCTTCTGTTTTATTGCTGTATTAACTAGAAGAGATCTGTACAAAATAAGACCTATCGATCACCTACAGCCTTGAAAGCATTTTCTTTGGTCTTCTGGTGCTTGCAGTGTGCTCCATTTGGCCTGCAGCATGTGCCTCCCTGCCAGATGGGCAGCCAATCTGTATACCTCTTCCCCGGGCACTAAGCCAGTCCTAATGTGCCTACCTCCTGCCTGGAAGTTACGAGTGTGCTGTTTGGCCAGCAGCAACTGGGAATACAGTATTGCTTCTGAGCACTGGGCTGGATAAAAACCATCATATTCTGCCCAGGAAAATATTTTTTTTGAGAAGAGTCAGTGGCACAAGGGTGGGGTGGTGCTACCATTGTGCCCTTTCTTAGGTCTTGATGAGAAAAGGGAAAGGCAAGAGAAGAGGCACTGCCCTCATATGGGCACATTCAGCTGTGGAGAGCAAGGATTTCAGAGCAAGAGAGGCACAACAAATGGTTCCAATCAGGAAAGACTTTGTACAGGAACAGAGAATGAGATGGCAGGGGAAAGGATGACCCACTGTTGACAAACTGGACTCAGGAATGGGCCCTCCATATGAGGCAGAAGGCAGTAACATGCTCGCTAAACACAGGAGCATCACACAGACAGAATTTGATCCAGGCAGCTGTTCAACTGTCTCTTTCCAGATAATGGAATTGAAATTCTCTGTAAATCCACCCTAGCTGACTAGCATTACATTCGGTAGACTAATCTTTACCACATTAAAATGAATTTACAAATCTCTGAATTATATCTAAAACTCAAGACTAAGGTTTTAATATCTCTGATCACAACACTGACAAATTTATTCTCCCAATTCAGGGGCAGAATTGCAATTAAACATACTTATCAAAATCCTGGTTTAGAGTACTAGGCTAACATGCTATGATTATTCAGAGGAAGAACTATCTTCAACCACTGACTTCAAAAAGTTTATTTGTTAAAATCCTGTTTTTCAGAGTATAAAGCCCTAGGATTCCTCAAGTCTTGACCTTGAACACGAAACAGGAAAGAACAAAAAGCTGTGTTACACTATTCCAGATAATTTAGTCAAGATAGCTAACATCTCTGTTACCTGCAGAAGGTCTTAATATATTCTTGATTGAACCTGATGAAGCCAGCACACTGTTGGAAGGTTTTGGGACCCAGACCTTTAACTTCCTTGAGCTGTTCTCTGTTGATAAATGGTCCATTCTTCTCTCTCCATTCAATTATATTTTTAGCCCTGTTAACATTCAGCCCTGCAATGTGCCTAAGAGAGAAGTTTAGAGACAACATTTATTACCACTGGAAAATCATTAGTACAAGTGCTTGCCTTTACGAAGTTACACATTACCTTAGAAAGCCTAGTTTACAGAACTTAAAACAGTTAAGAAATTTGCAAATAGACTCGAAGACCAAAGGCAACATCTGAAATCCCTTTTCTTGCTTCTATGGAAGGAATCCACTCAAGTCAACAAACCTTGGTACAGCAATACAGTTCTGCACACACCTAACTAGTATGCCAGGGACTTGGAATTTATGATCTGCTGGCTATTTCTGTAAGGCCAATTCAATCTGTCATGTCTTATGGCCTGCCCCTGGCTGCCCTCTCCAAGAAACAACTAGGAGGAGGGTTCAGGACAGAGAAACTGCTCCTGTGAGAACAGCCTCCTCTCAGCTATTCTCTCCCAGTGGTGCTGCAGCACCTTGCCCCTCACAGTTTAACAGATCCACCAGCTTGCTCCTTTTCTCCCAGCTGCTCGTGAGATAAGATAGCAGTTGCAAATAGGCTGCAAGAGTTGTTCTAAAGGGCAACTCCCATCTGGCAAAAAAACCCAACTCAACTGTGAAGTGCAACTGCAGTTGGCCAAGTTCCTCCAGGAAGCAGTGGCTTTGCTGCACTTTTTCTGTACTTCCATGAGCACAGCTTTCTGTGTATGGAGTACGTCAGTCATAGAAAGAGGAAAACCCATGGTGGGTGGGCAGGTACTCCTGGCACTAAAGAAGGAAATGTCACCCACCTGGCTCTGTATATCACATGCCATTGCTTTAAGTCAATGGCAGCAGAGAACAGTTTATGGAATGGCACAGACTGATTCTAGATAAACAAAACCAGCAAACTCGGCAAGAATAGTCAAGAATCAGAAGGGATTTTTTTTCTATTAAAAAAAATATTGTCATCCTTAAGCAGCAGTTAAAAATAAGAATCCACAGTTGTCAAAACCCCAGAACTGGAGAGGCACACCTTTAATCACAGACAAAATATTCATCATTAGGAATGGTTTGGATTTTTTTTCCAAAAATTTCTTAGAAACATGATGAAAAACAGCCCTGACAAAGGAACATGATAAATGTAATGGCATTTTCCACTGATAATCTCAAGTCCTTCAAGTACAATACTCAGCAGTAACGGAAGTGCTGCAGCACTGTCACCCCTCCCATGTGTAATGTGTCAAGAACTGCATCTGATGCATGAGAAAGCATGATCAGAAAGCCCTGCTCATGGTATATTCTAGTTAGGGTGAAAATGTCATACATCTGAAGGAAACAAGCTGCACCTACACACAAGAGCAGAACTGAACTGCTGGTCAAGTCAGAGCTCAGCTAAATGATTCTGAATTCTACATACAGAAAAGAGCTTTTAATTTCTAACCAAGAAAAACAAAATCTAGAACATCTTCCAAGTAAAGATGGAATAATTATTTTGAAAAAAATCAGCAAAAAGGGATATATTTTTCAGCAGCTCCCCCTTAAATCTTTCCTTTTCTCCTTTCTTCACCCAACTTTTACAACCTGTTCCACTTAGCAGTACCTATAAAAATACTTTGAGAAACAGAGAGTATATTTGAACAAATACAAATTAATTATATCAAGGTTTTGCTAAAATTGAAGTATTGCGTCAAAATTTTTAAATATCTGTTTTTCTCCAATAGTAGTTTTACCCTAGAGAATCACACATACCCTTAAAAACTGCCCTTAATGATCCATTGAAATACTGTCTTAACCTGTCACTTTGCTTGTAATTGGAAGTTTGACACAAGAGCCATTTGCTCCAGCTAAGCTGGAGTCAGATGGCAGACTAAACAGAAACTCTGGGATCCAGAGCCATGTAATTACTGGAAGAGGAAAATGTTTGACTCACCTTAATAGTATTTCTGAGCAGATGTTAATATCAACTCCTACAAAGCTGACACACTCTTCAACCACACTGTCCAGAGTTGCTTTGAGCAAAGTCTGAGAAACATCATGCTGAGAAACAAAGATGGAGATACTCTGTTACTGAAATATCAAAGCTTAAATAAGAACTGAAAACAACACTAATAGTAGTCAAATAGTTCACAGCTAAAGACATAAATTGTATCATATATTTTTAAAAGGTATACAACATCTTTGCAACATCTGTCATAATACAAATCCCTAGAAAAGGACACTTCATGTTACTGTGTATTTTTTTGTTTAATAACTATTTCCTTGCATCATGTAAAAATGCAACTATATTAAACATAACAATTATTCAGAAAGAATAATGATTCTGTTAATCCACTGTCTTGTCTTTACTATGACATTTACCTATCATACCAGTTTATTAAATTAAGAAAAAACGTAAATATCAGGTGTTTAAAGATCACAAATGCTCTATTTCTGCACCTGCACACAGAAATGTTTGCAAAACTGTTTTACTGTTCCACGTCACACTGCAATACAGTTATTATTTACTAAAAGAACAATACAAGTATTGTGTGAGGGTGGACAATGCATAAGGTATCAGCCTAGCAACAACAAAATGTTTCAGATTTTGAACATTTATAAAATTCCACAGTTAGCTTCAGCATGCCAACAGCATCAACCCCAATCTATACTAATAGATTATTAATAACCATAAAATATTATTATTAACCAAGTAGTGGTTAAGAACTGGAACAACTGTAAAACTTATGGCAATGCATTTTATAGCCTCTTCATTTCAGGTAATGGTACTGTGATGTACTTTCATGATGTGACACATAATAAAGATACTTGCAAACAAGCAACATAAATTTCACCATGATTACTCCTCCTGTATAAAGTCTGCATGCACAAAGCCATGACACACATTAAGTACTGGCATTTGCAGGGTTTTGGCCTCACAACCACAGACATTTGTCATCATCTTCACAATGCCTTATAGCATTGGATATAATAAAGATGGCAATCCATAGATCTGACCTCATCTTTCTAAGCAGTTCTTTGGAAGAGACTTGATTCACCAGAAGATTTATTTCCAGTCTCCTGAAAGTCCAATTATAGATCCCCCTCATAAAAGGGAAGGATATATCACAATCAAAAGGTAACCATGCTGAAATATTTCTGCTAATGGAAGAAAAACAGTGCTCACAGATCCTCAGTTTCAAATGTGAAGTTGGCACTTCTCTGAAGATTTAAGTTTGTGGATGCAACAATTTGAGCAAAATTCATATTACAAAAATGCACGCAAGCTGGAAAAAAAAAGTAATATTCAACTGTATATTTCTCTTGTCAGGAAGATAAGTTCTCAGGTCTCACACAGATGATTTGCATCTTTTGACTTTATTGCTGCTTGACAGTCTCCCCCACAAAAAACCAAAACAAGAGAGGTACAAGTTGTTCTTTATTACTCCAACTCAAAACAGTTGTACCAAATGGAATGGACATTAAAGCACATGCATGAAGGCATAAAGATAGGTGAATGAGCAGGTGTGTCAGAATAGGAAGACAATGCAGCCTAAATAAACCCCAAGCTACAAATAATTCACAGAAGATATATCCAGATATATTCTTCAGAAAGGTTTAAAGTGTTGTGCATTTTCCAGTCTTCCAGCAATTTCACTCATCATCTCACACATCAAAGGTGGGATGCTATATACTTCTATGTACTATTTGTATGCACTGAGGTAGTATCATTCAGACACTACTAGAAGCACACGTTTGCCATGCTACTCACTTGCTACAAAAGGTCTGTAAAGACAGGAATCCCTCTCAACTGTTGCATTAAGCCCATCAGAATAAAGCCTGCACAGCTAAAGCCCAAGTCGAATATGCAGGGCCACTCTCAAGTGTGCTGATGCAGAACTGTGTGCTGCACAGCCCCCAACAAACCCTCCACACAGCGTGGCAGATCATTACTCCAGCTGATCCCCTGGAAATCCTTCTGAATATAACATTTTCATGTTAACACTAACTCTGAATGCACCACATGCATGAACCTGCTAAAACTGTTAAGTATTTCCTTTTTAACCAGAATAACTCTGATTTATTAACTATCTTTATGTGTGGAACTAATAACTGTGAGTGCCCCCACAGCTCCCCCTACAAAACCAAGAGAAAGTAGCTCAGTCAGCCAGCTGAGTCATTCATAGCAGGAGCTTTACAAGCACACAAGGTGCCCTGACAGCTATGCCCAATACGGAGGAGGATGTCCTTCGGTGTGCTTTGCAAACATCATCTGAAATTTACCACACTAATAAATCACTAAGGGTCTATTAAAAGGCTACCAGAAATGACTACCATTAAAATGACTACACTGTTGGAATATCAGATCTGGAGCAGAAGATTTCATGTTATATATATGCTATATGATTTCATGCTGTATGATGATCTCCAAGCAATAAAGGATTGATACCCCCAGTTTATGGAAATAAGGCCAACAGAAACAAGGACCTGTCACAGACTCCAGGATGTCCAGTGCAAATCTGTGAACTTTTTTTATCATCACTCTCCAGGGAGCCAAGCCACATTGCTCAAAAGATAGCATTAGGAAGTCCTTAGACATATGCTTGGTTTGAGTTTTGTGTGGGGAGGACTAAAGAAATTAATTTGCCCTTAGAAAGATCAGGCACTGTATTTTAGTATTTGTTTTCTAAGGAATTATCAAGTAAGTCAGGGAACAAGACACTAAATTGCTTGATTGAAACTGCTATGGTCAATAATTGTACCGAGCAATAAATAAAATTCAAACACTACATTTTTCTAATATTTTTATAAAGGGTATCCCAAATATCCCAAATGGATCTTAAATTCACAAACCTGGGGGGAAAAAAAAAATCAAGAACTGCTTTTTTTGATTTCTGGTCATGATTACTGCTCAAATTAGTCTGTGGTAAATTTGTTAAAGTTACCAGAAAAGAGTATTATACTGCACATTTAAAAACAACCACTCTGCAAAACCTTGCTAAGAGAATAAATGTAACTTTTCATGTGCATTCATTAAACATAGCACAGAATGTTTAACACTGAAGAACAGTGTTTAAGTGTACCTGTCCATTATGCATGATAATTGTGTTCTTATTATTATATCCCAATACTTCAGTTATCTTTGTATATAGTATGAAGCAGAGAGCAAGGATTGTTTTGCTCAGTTTTCAAGAGCTACAAAAACTCACTGGAAGTAATTATCGTTACTAAAAACCTGTCAGTTCCTTGAGAGGGTGCTACTACAACTGTAATTGAAAATCATTTTCCATTATCAAAAACCTGCTTATGCACACAAAAGGAAGGCAGTGTTTTAAATGTCCTCTGAGCTCAGTTATTTCTAGCAGCATACCAGTATAGACACTATAAAAATACATTAGTCATAAGCATGACAAATTTATCAGATCAAAGAACCAGTGTTCACTTGAAGTCTTGGGACTCTGTCAATCTGCATGAGCATAGATGGTGGACAAACACTCTGACTTAGCCTGATCAAACTCACCACACTAGATTACCTGTACCAGACTAGAACAGCCTTAACCAGCATGTTTTACAGGGAAGTAAATTATGACTTTAAGCTCTTTACCTTTGTTAAACTGAAAAAAAAAAACCAACCACCACCCACAAATACTAAAGCAATACACGTAACTATAATGCATCTGGTAATCTTTTCCTGGTCCCCTATAAAATCAGTTTCAGAAAAAACAGTATGACTGCATGACTCAAAGACAAATTCAAGCAATTTAAAATTCTACTGCAACCCACAGCAGTCCTGAAATACTTATTTTACAATTACAAACATTAGTAGACATCAGCAGAGCCAGCCCCATTCATCATTATTACTTTACAACGCCCAAGAGCCAAGCAAGGCACTTTCCAGTGCAGTTGAATGAGAATTATTTGTACCCTACAGAGCCTACAAATGTAGGGCAGACATGACCTAATGATGCTGGTCACAAAGCTGTGGTGATGGGAAGAGTTTCAGTCTGGGCAGCAGCCTGCAGGTTCCTGATCTAGGATCAGCATTAGAGCATTATAACATGATCAACACTCACCCTAAATAAGACTGAGATGCATGTCAGACAGTTCTATTTTGGTTTTTAGTCAAGTTATACCTCACTTATCCTTTGATTCCAAAAATCTTCCAATGAAGTAAATGAAATTAATGTTTTCTGTCCTTATGTAAGTCCTGAAACACTTATAACACCTCATAAAACATTATTTTGTTGGTACCTACCATTAACTTTTGTATCCATGAATTTTAATATTTGTGTGTTGGTGACCAGTCAAAAAGTCTCTTGAAAAAACACTTTTTTTTTTTTTCCTTTAAAAAGTGGTATAACTGTGAAGCCTGAATGACATTTACTGAATGAGAAAAGGTGAGACAACACATCCTAAGCAAAGTTCAAAACTATATTATTTTGCAAAGAAAATGTATTTTTAAAAGGAAAAACATTCATTACTAGTGCTGTGGCCTACATATAACACTCTGCATTACAAGTGCTTGTGAGATTGCAAAAGCAAAATGCATTCAGGACGAGTCCCTAAATACAACAGGACTAAAATAACATAATTTAATGATAAGTACCTTTTCATGTGCAGAATTAGAAAAAAAAAATTTAAATGTATCTTACATGTCAGGTGGAAATGCTGGAAAGTTTAGGCGGGGTTTTTAATCTCTAGCATCCTCTGGAAAATCCCTTTCAGTTAGATTCTAAGAAAATAGGCTTATCTCTGATGTTTGATAAAAGGACTTAACTTCAAGAATTTCTTTTGAAGATTGTTTGTGGTTTCTCCAAATGTTATATTGTTATAGGATAATATTGTCATAGGATAATATTGTTATCCTATGTACTTAACTCTGACTCACTTCTTGTTTTCAAAAATCCAAATTCTATTTATTTTAACAGCATATTACTATTACTGAAATATCCCAAGAGAGAGAAATGGATTTATATTTTCAAAGAAAATGATAAAATAAAAACAAAGTCTGTCAGCTCTGACATTAAAAAAAGAAAACAAAAAAAATCACACCAGATCATGTAAGTGCTTCAAGTTACTTGCAAGTTGCTGGAATTCATTTTATATTTACTTATGCTTGTGTCCTAAACAGAAGCAGCAACACTGCTAAGCTTGTTACACCATTCAAACCCTGATTGCAGGGGGGCCTGGCCGGGCTGTGTCGATGGGCTGAAGCCAGTGGGATCAAGTTGAACATGGCCAAGGGCCGGGGCCTGCACTTTGGCCACAGCGACCCCCTGCAGATACAGACTTGGGGGGGAGATGCTGGAGAGCAGCCTGGTTGAGAGGGACTGGGGAGTGCTGGGTGCCAACCAGCTGAAGATGAGCCAGCAGTGTGCCCAAGTGACATGGAAGGCCAGTGGGATCTTGGCTTGTGTCAGGAATAGTGTGGCCAGCAGGACTAGGGATGGGATTCTCTTCCTGTATCTGGCACTGAGGGGCCTCACCCGGAGCACTGGGGGCAGCTCTGGGCCCTGCACTTCAAGAAGGACATGGAGGGGCTGGAGGGTCCAGAGGAGAGAGACAAGACTGGGGAAGGGACTGGAGGGAAAGTCTGCTGAGGAGAGGCTGAGGCAGCTGGGGCTGTTCAGCCTGAAGGAGGCTCAGGGGAGAGCTCATCACTCTCTACAGCACCTGAAGGGAGGCTGTAAGCAGCTGGGGCTGGCCTCTTCTCCCAGACAACCAGTGACAGAACGAGAGGCCATGGCCTGGAGCTGCACCAGGGGAGGCTTAGGTTGGATATGAGGAAGCTCTTCCTTAGGGAAAGGGTCACTGGACACTGGAATGGGCTGCCCAGGAAGGTGGTGGAGTCACCATCCCTAGTGGTGTTTAAGGAAAGACTGGATGTGGCACTTAGTGACACGGTCTAGCTGGTGTCTTGGTGTTAGATCTTAGACTGGACTTTGTGATCTTAAAAGGTCTACTCCAGCCTCAACAATAATTCTGTGTAATTCTGTATAAGTCTGATGTCTAAAGCTAAGGTCTCTGACATAAGAAAGCTAGCAGAAAATTATGTATGTCCAAAACCATCTCCTGCAGATTTCAGTTGGCTGTTTTCTTTTTCCAGTCAGAAGAAAATGTGGTTGCTCAAAATGCTAGGTTTACAGCCTACATTCCAGTTTCAGTCTAGAACTGTATTTTGGGGTTGTTAAAGCTTTACAAATATAGGAGATCCCCTGTAATACTACAGAAAGACAAATCAAGGACCATCAACAGTAGAGTTTCATAAATCACATGGCTTTAAGGCAACAAATTCAGGTGGGGACTTTCCTGAGAAGTGCTGAAGGATAAAAGCCCATGTGACTCTGTAATTCTGGGAATTCTGTTTAGTCTGAAGTCAGTGACCATCCACCCCCATGCAGCAGATGGTTGAGCAACAGCAGCTCCTTAGTATAAAGTTCCAACCCGGAGCAAGGAGAGTCCCCAAGAGATATGAGGAGCTTGGTAAAAGCCTGTATAAATACCCACACTTCTTCCAGCTCCATGGAAGACATATTGAGGCTACTCAGTCATGTCTAATGAATAACGGGGTACTTGCAATATCATTAAAAACTAAACAAAAATGCAAATTCATTTGAGTACTTTCTAGAAAGGAAAGACTTATATAGTTGTTAAATATTCTATTGTACCCTAGACATCCAATAGCAGTAACTTTTTTTTTAAGTGGATCAGTTCATATTCAATATGGTTAAATAACACTTCAAAATACTGCTGTTCAGTTCTCTCCCTCTCTTCTATTTGGGTCATCCTTTGCTTTCATCACTCTTCCCCTCTACACCCCCAAGCTCTTCCAAAGCTGAAAGCAAAAATTAACTAAGCATGAAACAAAATGCAAAGTAATGTCCTGCAGAAGACGCAGCCAAACTTCAATAAAGCAAGCTTATTTTTTTCTGTTTAATAAAAAGCATGCATGCATTTCAGTTTGATTGACATATGGCAACTCAAAAGAGTCACCCAGGGTAGCGCTTAGTGAATGACCCATGGAAGACTGAAAGCTGACAGAAAACCAGGAAACACGTGAGAAAACAGAAGTTTGTTCAAGCAGCATTTATGGATTTGACAGGCAGAGTATGTAAGCATCCACCGTGTCATTCGTGTCTTTGATAACTGAAACCAATTTCAGCACCACTCATCACATATAATAGCAAGTAATATATAAAGCAAAAGCATAAATAAGTGGTAAAAAAGTATCTCCATGATACAAGTAGCAAGCTTGTGCCTTTTAAAAAATCTGCTCTCCACTAAGCTTACAAAATTTGCATTAAAATTTCTATTTAGTGGTTTTCTTGTTACATATAAAGCACAAGTAAAACATTTGCACACTGGAGGTTGAAAAGTTGGCAGAAATGAATAATAAATTAACTGCACTAACTTGTCAGCACTAAAAAAAATTAACTTCTCCATGACAATTTTTCCAAGTGAACAAGCACACCACCATTTTGTTCAATCAGAAAACCATCATCCTATTGACACTATATGATTAGCATAATAGTGAGAAATCAAAGTTAACTAGTAAAGAGCATAAATAAGGGTAGTGCATGTACCACCCTCTACATGGAAACAGCAATTGAATACTCTTGCAATATACATATTTGTTTTTTAAACAAATATGATCTCAGCAGGTAGGAAGGGAAAAACACACATCAAAAAGCACTTATTTTTCCAGTATCCCTGACAGACGCTGTGATTTGTGGCCACATAACATAACTCTGATTTCTATTCAAGGACTGGAAATTCCTTCAAAAGTCTTCTTTAAACAAAACAACAACAAAAAAAGGCAGTTATTTGTAAACATATAAAATAATCTAAAATTATATATACCAACAGATTAGTAAAAATTACTCTGAGAATAGTTTCCTTAGTTATTCTCTTATGGAAGATTTGTAAATAATGACTGCATTACTATTACTGATTAAGTTCACAAGTTACTTAAACAGTTGTCACTTTTAACTATTGCATATATGAATATGCAAAGGGACAATATCACAGATTATAGCATCACTCATTTTAAAGACTGATCTCTGTCTCACTTGAAAAATCCTTTTAGAAAACCTAACGCTTAAGCAAAATTAATTTTAAGTGAGCTTGAGAAATAATGAAAACAAATTATTTGAAAAACTAGGATTTAATAATTTAGAAACTTGTAAAACCAATCATTTTAAAATCAGGTATCTTTAAAAATTCTAGTTATAAAAGCATTTATTCCAAAAAGCAACTGTACCGATTCTGGATTGGTTTTGCTAAAGTTTGTAAGGCAGGAGGAATACAGTTCTCTATTTGTACAAACATTTACAACTGCAAGCTACTGTATCACTGAGAAAGATGGGAATTAAAACCACTTCTGATTCTGCATTTCACCATTTGCAAAAGTATACCCTCACTCTACAACAAGGTGAAGAGCAAAACAGAATCAAGACTTCCTCTGTTGAAGTAATTGGCTGATGTCCCACTACACTAATTAAGGACAGAAGTTCAATAGAAGTTTTATCTGTGCTTTGAAGGACTGGGAGTTTCAGATGGATCAATCAAAATATTAGGCTTATTCAATATGTATCTACTTTGGCAAATTATTACTTATACCACAAGAATAGATTTTTTTTTTCCAACATTAAAAAAAATATCTTTATTACTGGATGTTCTTCTGCATAGAATATCTATTTTAAAACACCAAAAGACAATCATTCTTCTAAATACCCTAGATTAAAGCATCAAGCTTTGGCTTTTTCCTCACACAAGGCAGGAGTTGCTCTGATCAGAATTAGGCAACTGAGACACCTTAGGTCAGTTGTGAACAATCTTCACCTTCTGGAACACAAAAAGCTTGGCAGGAAAGCTCCAGTGCAAGCCTTGTAGCTTGTAGTACACACACAAAAACTTGGCGGGTACCACCTGAGATTCAAAGGTAATTGTCATCCCCAGACAACCCTGCAAATACACACTTGTAAGTTTACTTCACTGGAGCAAGGATCTCTCAAAGTCACTGACAAGCCACTTCAATGTTGAGCATATACTCAATTAGAAAGAGAATCTGGTGGGAGATTAGAAGACTTTTCAGTAACTGTGTTAGATAGTTCAGTAGACTTCAAATTATAATTAGCTTTTCACATGATTTTAACAAGTAAGAAAAGTTCAAGGAAGACAAAACATGAAGCTCCATTAAAGGAAAAGTTTCAGAAAACCTTTTTTTTTTTTTTTTTTTTTTTTAATAACAGAGGCAGTCAAGAATCTGAAGAGAAAAATGCAGCCTAAGAAGTTACAGCATTGGTGATTCTCTGCTGCCTGGAATGCTCTACCATCACAAAGCTGGAATAATTGCCCCATAAAACCGTTACCTTAGCTTAATTAAAACAAAAAAAAACCAACCCTAGACAGACCACTTTCTGAGAGGTTGGTTTTTAAAAAAGCATTTGATGTGCTGCAGTTTTTAAAGGGAGTACCCAGTCACAACAGACAGTGATCAGAGTGTGAGCTTACCAAATCTCAGCCTTCCAGTTCTCTGCCATTGCAGACCTCTCACGTTTATGCTCCACACTTGGAACACACACAGTTCTGATACAGGTTTAAACTCTACATTCAACAATACCATCTTCTGTTTTAAAAGAGATGTAAACATTGAGAGGTTTTAGCTGAATCATGAACTTAGTGTTTCAATAGTCCTTTCTAAACATTTATAAATATGAGTGATTCTACATGTAAGTAAAATGTGATGATCTGCTTAGCAGGCTCTATCTTCATTTGAATTCTATTTCCATTTCTGTTAGCCATTATAATACAGAAAGGCAGAAACTGGAGTGTTTTTACAGTATAATCAGGACTAGATATCATTAGAACACACTACTAAAGTAACCTGCATCTGACTTTGCCCATCACACAAGACAAAGAATGGAGTTATGTGAGGGTCTACAATTTGTGCCTCACTGTCATGAACAATGAAAAATGCTGAATTGACTTCCTACATTAAAAGCATGCTTGAATTCTTCAAAAATTTCAGTAGGGTAGAGATACAAAGTTGTGACACTTTGTTTTGGTCTACATATTCAGACTACTCTCATTTCCAACTGATGGGAAGGTTTGCAGAAAGCATTCATATGTATAATTTCTATATTAACCTATTTTCTATTTGTATTAGTCGTGTACCTCATTTTATTATTGGAATGAAAAAAAGGTAAAAAAACACACAGAAAAAAAAAAAGCCATTCTGAAAGGTATCTCTAAAATTCTGGATACCTTACACTCAAAGAGAGAAACCTCAGCACACTTCCAAAGCCCTGAAAAACTAAACCCCACAACACATTAGGAATATGCCATTTACATGGGACACTGGCTTTTAAGAAAAGCATAGTGGCTTACTAAATAGAGCTGGGAAATTATATGGTAACCTAGTAATAGCAACATGGGATCAGATCTCAGGATGTGATAAAACAGACAGACAGTCTAATGATGTGTACACAGAGGAAAGGAATGCTATGAAAATAAAGAGCATGGACATACTATTTTGCACACACTTTTAAGGCCAAAATCTGTCCCATTACCCTTCTTACCCACAGTTATGACTGTTTTCAGCAAAATACCTTGGTTCTTTATCAGTGCTGCTCAGAGTAAACAGTAAACTTAATTCTTCTGACCACATAAACATGACAGAAAAAGTCCAGGCTTGCCAATGAATTTTCATTTTGCTCTATAATATACAGTACCTATGCCACTGCAGAGGATTATTACACCTGCTCTTGAAAAACAAGTGAGTTTGAAGATCCTAAATTTATGCTTACCTAATTGAAATGAGTATTTTTCTTTAAAAGTTTTATCTCGCAACTGAAGATTTCTGTGATGACTAATCATTCTATTGCTTCAGTCCTTAATTTATTGATAAGCCTTAACAGATCCTTCTTTGAAAAGATAGATACCATATGAAATGACCATACACATTCTTGGAAGTTTACCACACAACACTCGAGAAAGAACACCAGAAAAAGCTAGCATCAAATATTTATTATTATTATTGGGATTTTCAATTTTTAGTCCTGTAGTCATAAGAAAAGCCCAGTCTGTTTTACCCTGCCACAGAACAGAACTAACTCTCTGCATTCTCCCACCCATTTTTAAGTGAAGAACATTAATCTGCAATCAACAGCACATGAAAAGAATGTTTTCCTTTAGAAAACTACATGGAATACAGTGCTTCAAAATGGTCACCACCTTCCAGTACACCCAAAGGACAGTAGCCATTTACCTGCACCCCTCCTTGTACTTTCAAGTGCAGTTCAAGGTCCCCGTGTTGCCCTCTGAATTTTGCACTGTTTGGGTCAAACTTCACAACAGCTCAACTTTCCTTTGAAACACTGCCACACTCGGGCTGTTTCAGAATCAAATCTGCTTGCCCTCAGGGCTTGATAAAGTTGAAGGGCAAAATCCTGTCTCCATTCAAAGCCAGTGGGCAGTTTACCATTTAATTCAATTGGTCTAGTATTTCACAGTGACCTCAGGGGTGTTCTGAAAAGCTTGTACCCATGTATCCTGCCTGGGCTTGGAGCAGCAGCAGTGGCATGTATGGGTTTTTAACAGTAATGCCTGGGTGGCAGCTAGGATGTTTTCCCTTTTACTTTGAAAACTCAAGTGAAGTTCATGGGCATTCATTCAAAATGATGGGACAGAACTGCAAATGTAGGGTCATCAGCAAAAATTATTTTCAGTTTGGTACTCAAAAATTAATCTTAAAATTTAGAAATTTTAAGAACAGGCACCTGAGAAAACATTCACTTTAACTTAGTCTATATCATTTTAAAGGATCAAGCAAATAATATTTTACAGCAAGAAAACACATTTTTAATATTAACATGGCTGTACTAGTGCCATCAGCAAATGACTTGAGACAATTTCCAGAGACAACATAAGCAGGACATATTTTACATCACTACCTCAGCATCCTAAACAACTCCAGTGGCATGGCTTTGGATAAACATATCAACTTGTGTGTCACCATGGGCAGGTGCAAAACTATAGAGGGGGTTTTATAAAAGACATTAGCCAGAAAAAGAACAGTTGATGAGATATTCTGTGTTATGCATAAAAATTTTTTTAACCTATCAACCAGCTCAACAATGTACAATCACTTGTTAACAGTGACACTATTACCTCATAAAACAAGATGCAAATTCTCCCTCATACAGATTTATTTTTATAGGACTGTACAGTTAACCTGTGGAAAATCTCAATTTGTGTTTTACTTTTCCCAGTCCAGTAAAACAACAGCCAACAGCAGCAATGCTGTTGATGCTGGGATGCCTGCATCTGTAATTTTTTAAATCCCTTATGTAAATAGCTATCTGTTTCAAAGTCAAAAATACTCTTCCTTCTCAGCAAATGTATACAGGTACCCTCAGATCTTTGTTCAGAAGCTTGGCAAGAAACAGAGGGTAACTGATTTTGCATAATGTCTGTTTCCCACTTTCAACATTCTGGTATAATATTAAAGACCACCTCAGGAAAGGTGAGGGCAGAATAATTGTTTTATGTAATGATTTCCTCAGTTTCTGACTAGAAATTAAATCACTGATCATTGCTCAGAAAAATTCTTAGCATCATAAGCTTGCCATCATTAAAAAAAACTTCTGAAGTAAATAATAGTAAAACTGCAGATAGCCTCTTTTATCTTAAGACAGACATCATAGTACTTGTACAGGCATTATAAAACCCCCAACATTTTCCACTATTTTCATCATACAAAAAGAAAACATATTCAAGCACTCAAATTATGGAGGTAATAACACAACCTGCTAGCCCAGGAGAGGGAGAAAGAAAATTCCAATTACCCTAGTTATTGACAGAGAAGATATCAGGATGAGCACCTATCAGATCAGGTTCAAGAACACATCAGAAGCACCAGTGTTTAAAAAAAAAAGAAAAAAAAAAAAGAAAAACCAAAGAAAGAAAAAAGCTCATGCTCCCTGTGCTGAGTAGCACTATTAAATTCAGATGCAGGGTTGTGTTTAGGTTGGACAGGCCCCAACAGTAGAACAAAGTCAGTCTGTCTTAGTACCATAACCAAATTCTACAAGTTAACAGCTTTTCATGAAAAGCTGCCATTTCAAAATGTCAATCAAACCTGAATATAAGTGGGAACTCCTGCAGAAATAACCAGCTGCAGGTTTGAAAAACATTTTTCACTGAAAGTGGAAACACAAAAGATGTTTGAATGTGATCTCTTTTCATTCCTGTAACAGTAGACAGTCATTTTCACAACATCAAGGACAAAAACACAAGGCAAAATTGCAAATAATGTCTTGAAAGAACCATTTGCAGGGGTGATGAATGATTCAAGTTACAAATGACAGAATTATTGGCAAATGGAAACTCATTAATATGAAAATGCTTCTCTTATAAGATTGCAGTTTGTCCCCACCTTTTCTTACTGCATCTGAGTGATTAGGTTGTATGTATTAATTTCAATCTACATTTAATATTCACTTCCTCACCTTGAGACAGCAACTTCCAGCAGGATCATCTAACTAAAGGTAGTATGTATTTATGAATTTTTAGTTGTTTATTAAATAAAAGAAACAGTTGCAGTTAATCAAAACAGAACTAAGTTAAAATTTATAACCTACCACTGAACTCAAGTTTTCTAATTCAGTTCTGTACATCCAAACGTGTCACATTTAGTCAATACACCAAGGTGAAAACTGATACAAGTGTAAACTGGGAAAAGCAGCTTACCAGCATCACTCTGGCCATTGTTTTCCAAAGAACACAGGAGGAACAAAGCTATTTTTTCAAACAAAGCTCACTAAAAAAATGCCTATTCTCTAAAAATGCATTTGCTGTCCAAATACCAGCTTCATCAATTTGTGATTCAACAACCAGACTGATGCAGCAGTGATTTATTTCACAAATCTCTGCAGTTAATGCTGTGAAATGAGGTTAAACATTAGGGAGGCTCACTGAAGAGTTATACCAGTATTTAAAAGATTCCCCTGCTGCTGCCAAAATGAAACACCTGTACCCTAAGAATTAACAATCATTATGCAGTTTTATTGTTATAAAAAAGTAATTAAAAAAATAAGAATAAACTGCACAATAGATGAACAGCTCAATGTTTGTAAGTTTAAAGTATTAAGGTAGCCATACTTATATACATTACCTCCTTCCCAGCATGGCTACTGACTACAACCATCACACCATCTTTTCTTCTTACACTTTTCAAAGTGAGAATGCATTAATGAGTTACATAAAATTCACCAATTAGAGCGAGATCAAGCATCTCAGTTACATTAAATATAGCTGAACAAAAGCTCAAGACTTAAAAATCTGAAGAGTTATCCTGGTTGAAAACGAAGATACTACTCAAACAACTCATTAGTGTAGCCTCACTGTACTGTGTGACATCATCCAATTTCACACTGCAGCACTGCTTTCTGCAGAACACATTCAATTCTGATACACAAACTCTCAGCCTTCATGCTGCATCAAGCTGCATTTCTCCAGCTGGAGGCTGCAGCACCCCAGCAAAGTTCACCAAGCCTTTTGTCTTAAGCTTCCCTTCAGTAGAGTCGTATCAGATGCTGATCAGTAATTCACCCAAGAAGAAAACAAAAATATAGTGAGATTTTTCACCACTAGTTCTTGTTCTGATCACTTTGTATCACTAGTATTTGCTTTTAGGTAATCTGGAGTATATACAGTCTACTCTGAGGGTTTGGGGATGAATAATTAGCTGTATGAAGAAATACTTGAAGTAAGATTAACTTGCCCATAAAATGTTGCTACCAAGCTATTTAAAAACTGAGACAGGAAAAAAAAAAGGCTAAAATGAAAGAAATAAAACTGTGCCAAACATAGTGCCTTGGCAAGTTGAGTGGTTTCTTTTAACATTTGCAAAAGCATAAGGTTTCCTATTTACTTCAGGAAGCAGCTTACAAGTGAAAACATGCTGGAGGTTTTTTCATTTTGTTTTGTCTCGAGCTCCCAATTGTTAGTCAAGATAACTATTCATTTTACAGGAGTGTTAAGAATGCAAATGGTTAACAGTAGTATAAACTATACACTTGGTTTAAGTTTGAATGTCTAAAACTATTACACACTGCATTCATCTGCATTCCCTGTTTATGGGAATGAAATATGTAGTCATTTGAAGTCCACAATATGTATACTGTGTTTGTAATAACTGCAGATTTTACAAGCACATTATTCTTTCCATTAGGATTAAAACCTCACCGAATAGCAATTTGTGAAAGAATTCTAGCAGGGCCCTGAGCCCAGAACTCTGACCTCTGATGAGATGCTTGGCAGCAACAAACTCTAGGTCTAAGCAAAACATCTGGTTTGAGTTAGACTTCCTGAAAAAATAGCCCCTGTACTGGGGAAACTGGTATTCACTCAGCTTTGTCTATACACTTTGACTGACTTCAGCACTGCTGGGGTGGGGTGTGTGTGTGGGGGGAAGGTGAGGTGGTAGAGCTTTGCCAGAATGCTTGTCAATCACTGCAGACTTCGTGGTGGCCTCCAAAGAGCTGGGCACTTGCATCAGGGGACACTGTACACATTTGTTCATGCTTCTTGAGATTTTTCCTATTGTACTACTTCAATGGTTTTTTCAGACTAAGTGACAACTCTGAATTGTCTAATCCAAAGATGTATTTGAACTCAAAATATAAAATTTGCCTGAAGAAATAGTTTCTGCAGATTTTTTTTTTTTAAATAATGTCATTTTTCTAGCAAATTTCGACAATCGCTGTCATCATAAAATGAATGGGAATATTCCCAAAAGAAACACAAACTTCAACTGCCAAGAAATCTGTAAGAACAGCAACAGGTTTTGGTTGGGTCCCAACATTTTAATACTAGCATCATTTTTACATGCATGCCATAGATAACTACCACAGAAGGGTAATTATGATGAGAATGCTGATGCACTGGGGCAAGGTGTCCTAAGCCTGCTACTTGTACTCTGTGATCAGCACAAGGGCTGGCAGAAAAGGTTAAGAAAAGGATAGATCTAGTGGTTGCTTTTCATTATCCTGAGATGGAAGGCACACTGTATCACTGATTAAAGTCAATTCACTAAACTGATGTTTTCTTTGCAGGGAATTTTGTATTGTTAAATCTCAGAGAAGCCTTTAAAAGCAAGTGAGTCACCATAATGGGAGAACTAGCAATACCTTCTGAGACTGGTCACATTAGAGATACCCACAGTGGCATCAAGTGTCTTATGTAGAACCACAAAACTCAAAATTATTGTATTTGAAAGTAACAGCTACAAAATGTAGTGGCAATCTGTCAACATTCATCGCTATTACATGTACATGCATGCAGGTATAAGATATTGCAGAAAAGATGTGATAGTCTTGATCTGCAGATGAATTTACCTTTGCTGCCACTATTGGGAGGACTTAATTTTAGTAGAATAATTTTTTGTACACTCCTTGCTTGATAAAAATGTGTTGTGGTGAAAAAAAACCACAACTGAACAAGTATTTTCTTCCTCTACTGTTCTGTTTTACATAAGTCTGCTGCATGAGTGTGTCTTGTCAATGTGCTCACAGTTTATTTTCTCCTGTGATTGCTAATGCAATAATATTCTAGTGCCCAATCTAGCAGTAACTTTACACTGGAATTAAATATCAATTTCTACTTTCCACCCCCAAAATTCTAAATTAAATGCCACTGATACCGACCCCCTGCATTCAGGCAAAACAGCCACCAACGCACAAAGGGACATTTATAAAAGAAGCCTTGCTTGTTTGAACAACACCACCACGTCACTGGAGGTTCAGCCCAGAGACTTAAATAAATAAAAATAAACCCAAGTAATAAACACCATGTTTTATAGAGCTGCACAGAAGGGGAAAAAAGAAAAAAAAAAAGAAAAAAAAAGAAAGAAAGAAAGAAAGAAAGAAAAAGGGGTTGTCCTGGCAAACTTTTAAGATTAGAGTGAAAAGCTGCCTCTCTCATTCCAGAAGACTTGTGTCCCACACTCCTCAATGCCATCTCTGAAGGACAGGGAGCTGTGGGCAGCAGGGCCACCCACACAGGTGTCTGTGCTGCCCTTCACGCTGCAGCCAGCTACCCTTCTGCACACTCCCATCCTGGAAACAAAGACATGGTTCAAATTAAGTCAACTTAGAAACTTCTGAGTGCGACAGGAATAATGAATCCCCTACTAGCTCCTCGGGCAACATAAGGCATGTTGAAAGAAAATTACCTCTAGCCCAAGGCTTTGTAATATAGAGTTGTGTTCTCTGAGGAGGGAATTTTTTCTACTACTGATGGAGCTCCAGTGGCCGTGTTATCCCAATGTCTGATGTGAAACAATTTTATTTTTTTAAAGAAATAATTCACATCTGTCTATATAGGCTTCAGTTTTCTGGAATACTGACTATAATTTTAGAATCATCATCGTCAGCTGGTTGACAGCAATAAAGACAACATTGACTTTAAATAACCCCGAATTATATACAGTTGAGTAAATTTGAATTTGTTTTGCTTTAAGGTCTTCCAAAGTTGAGGCCAACATGCTGAACAAAAATATTAAACTATCTATAACCCTGTGTCAACATATGATGCTACTGGGAATGGTAAGTGAATTAATTTTCCAAGGAAAATTAATTACTTATGACTTACAGTTGTAAAAGCAAACAACGTAACTCTGGATTAGGGCACATTTAATTTCTGTTTGGAGTAGCGATTAAATTAATTTCATATAATTCATGGTATGTAATGGAAAGCAGAACAAAGATGAAATCTTAGACAATGACTGACACAGAAAAAAAGTGTATATTTATGTTCCCGATACAAAAATAAAGGTCACAGATACTAATCATTGTCCAGCGAAACATGACTTTGGCTTCTAAAATTATTAAAAAAACCCCACCTTGTTTGTTAGGAAAAGTGTTATTAGCAAGATAAAAATCTAAAAAGCAACTAATTACAAAACAGAGAAATCTTGCATGTTGTATATTGTCTCTTACTGGAGAGAGACTACAATGTTTAGTGATATCTCCTCAATGACATAAATTCACAGAATTATTAGAAGGAACAGCAACACTAACTCCAAGTCATCTTCTGTTAAGTGCATCTTTCTTTAATGAAGAGAGGACCACAGACCCAATATTCAAACAAAAGTGTAACTAACACCTCACCACAACTTAAACATAAAAAGTTGTATTTTATATCTTACTTATGTTTTACAGTAAACAATTACTGAGAAAAATTAATCCATAGCTCAAGTGAACCTATGAAAGTTCTTACAGCATTCCATAATTTGGCATTTGTTCAAACTAGGAAAGAATAGTTATCTTATTTCTGTGTGAAACATCTCCAGTTCTCATTTTACATAATACCTACCACTAGAACCATACACACTGACAAACCAGTTATGGGATTAAATGATCATGAGAAGTGTAATTGCCACTTGTGGTCCCCTACTGAAGGTGAATACGAATTTATTGCCAATTCCAGATTTTCAGACATCAAGTCAACAGCTGCTGTGCTATGAACCCACACGGAATCACTCAAAACTACAATAATATTAGTATTTTTCCTTATGAGTCAAATGAATATACTGTTAATTCAGGAAACCAAAACAACAGATGCAACAGATGACCGCAGCACAGCAAGCGGCGACTACGGAATTCCACTAACAAATAATATTTACATTCACATAAATGACCCCCCACACACACTCCAAGCGAGCGACTCCCATCCTGACTGCCACTTCTACCTGACTCTGGGTACTCAGCACATGCCTCAGCTACGGCCAGACTTTAATCAACCTTATCATTATAATATTTACATTAAAATCCGACTAGCATTCATAACATGGCATCTTAAAGATTGACTTGCTTCACATAGAAGATGAATGTTTGTGCCTGAAACGCAAGCTCCCTGAGCACAAACACCACGTTGTGGATCTAGGTAATGCCAAGAGGAATCTGCAGCTCTCCAGCTGCTTTTCACTCTAACATTTTAAGAATGTTCCAAAAATGTAAAAAACCGAAGTTATGGAAGTTTAATTGAAACTAGATGAAAGGAGTGGAACAATTTTTCAATGCTAAAATTGTGTATTTTCACTTAAGGTTATTAAACACTTGAAATGTAAACAGGAAACCCACCAACATCTCCCATGCTTCAGAAGCTGCTCATTCAAACTGCTTTTGGAAAGGCAGACTGTAGAACACTCTTTTCAGCTTCGGCTTTTAGTCAAACAAGTGTTTCCAAACTCATGCACAGAGGAGTTAGAATATTAT
>JAOEGS010021341.1:0-16669 GCA_025447755.1 Corythornis vintsioides | reverse complement strand
CCACCAGCCCTCCCAGCTCCTTCTCCATGGAGCTGCTTCCCAGCAGGTCCCCCCTCCCCTGTACTAGTCCATGATGTTGTTCCTCCCCAGGGACAGACTTGCCCTTGGTGAACTTCATGAGGTTCCCTCTGCCCAGATCTCTCTGGATGGCAGCCCAGCTCTGGTGTGTCACCCACTCCTCCCAGTTTGGCATCACCAGCAAACTGGTCGAGGGTGCCCTCTGTCCCTTCCTCCAGCTGACAGATGAAGATGTGGAATGAGGCTGGGCCCAGTCCTTACCCCAGGGCAGCAGGTTCAGTCCTTCACTGATTTGTTCTCATTAATTCATTTTCCCTCTGAGTGGGATCATCCACAACTCCTAGCCAGGGAATCTCGTTGCACACTTGTCTGCTGGGCTGAAAAGCACGACAGGAATTTTTTTTGTTGTTATCCTGTGAGCTGTTTACAGGCTGAGATAGAACTGTCCTTTCATCATCTCCTGAAGAAACCAGAATCTAACTCAATCCTGGAGCCTCTTGCTAAAAGACGTGTTTGCTGAAGCTTTAATGATTCATATGGCTCTTCCTTAAACTTTTTCTAATTAGTCAACATCCTTTTTGGAGCTCTTCCATCAGAAGCAGACACACAGTATTCCAGTAAGGAGTTGCACAAGTAGCAGTTGCAGGAGCAATGTGATTTGCCTGCTCCTACTCGAGTTCCTACGTCCAGAGTTAATCATGTTGGCACGAGCTCATCCTGAGCTCCTTGCCCATTGGCTTCTGAGCCCAAGCTCTGCTCAGGGCTTCTGCTTAGGAAACACTGAGGAGTATTTCCAGGTCTCACACCCATTCAAGGCACGTGCCCAGGGTATGCCCAGAATTCCTGTGGGAAGGAGGTGTGGGTGTGGAACAATCTCATGCTCCTGGAAGGGAGCTTCACTCAGCAGCAGGAGGTCAGGGCCTTGCCTGGGAGGTCTCCTTTGGAGATCATCAGGGAGACAAGACCACAGGAGGTACCACCAACCTCATTTATCCCAAAGGTGACATTGCCACCATTCCCCCAGGGTGCTGCCCAGATCCATAGGTGCATAGACTCTGGAGTTTGACCATCACCTGGTGCACCTTGGCTTCTTTCCCACACAGAGGTCTCTGTATCCTTGAGCTGGGCTGTGAAATACTCACCACTCTCCCAGGCTTTGTGTCACCTCAGTCCTTGAGCAGCAGTCACCCTGGGTTTTCTCCCTGTTGGCCAAACCAAACTGTTAATTTGCTATAGGTGGGAAACTGTCCCTACAATTCTGGGTTTCAAATTCAGCATTTTCTACATTTCCAGTATTTTCTGCAGGCCAAGCTTTGCATGGGCTTCTCTGGGGCAGTAACTGCTCTGCCCCAGCCTGGAGCACTGCAGGAGGGTTGTTGTGACCTGAGCAGGACACAGGAGTAGTTCAGTTGCTGATATTACAGCATGACAACTTGTGCTGATGCCAGCAGCTGAATGAGTTCTAGCCCACAAGGAAAATCAAGGTCTGGCTTCCTTCAGAGGAGTTTCAAATTGCAGGCATCAGGCAATACTGAAACCATAAAGCATCACTTGGAAGTGACCTTCTAGAAGCAGATGAAATGTTGTCTGCAGTGTAAACATGAATCAGCTCTGATTAGCAGATCAAACTGAATGACGTCCTCTCTGCCCACACTTCGTGTCAAGGAGAAGAAACCAGTACAGCTGGTGGTATAGCTCACTGCCTACTGGGATCTTGGCTTTGCTCAACTGGTGGTAGCTCCACGTGGGCAGCTGGACCTTACAACTGTTGGTGCTGAGGAATCAGACTGTCCACAGCATCCTGGGCTGATTTGTCACCCTGCTCTGTTTCATTCAGTAGCACTATGAGTGAGTGTCAGTGTGTGTAGAGGGAGTTCCTCCCGTTGTGGAACCTCAGTGGTGGCAACTGGGGATGCTCAAGTGAGGAGAGTGATTTATCTGAGACAGTCTCTCCAGAAACAGTTCTTCACAGTCTTGGGAATCTGAGTTTCCTTGTATTTCTCAGAACATAGAATCCCAGACTGGTTTGGGTGGGAAGGGACCTTTCAAGGTCATCTAGTCCAACCCCCCTACGGGGAGCAGGAATCTGCAGCCAGAGCAGGGTGCTCAGAACCCCCCCAACCTCCCCTGGGGTGGTGCCAGGCCTGGGGCAGCCACCACCTCTCTGGGCACCCTGGCACAGCCTCTGCCACCCTCAGCATCCCAAATTCCTCCTTCTCTCCAGTCTCCATCTCCCTCTTCCAGTTCAAACCATCCCCCCTTGGCCTGTCCCAACAGCCCCTGCTCCAAACTCTGTCCCCATCTCTCTGCCAGGCCCCCAGAAGGTCTCCCTGGAGCTTCTCCTCTGCAGCCTGAACCCCCCCAGCTCTCCCAGCATTTTTGACTTCTTGGCCACTCATCAGTGGTCCATGAACATCTGCAGTCACTGAGTTCCCGGTGGTTGAGTGTTTGAACCTTGCCCATGAGCAGCTGTGAGCTCTGCCCAACAGAGACACTGCTGCTGTCAGGAGCAGGGAGTCAATTAGTAACAACAAGATGCACTGGGAGTGTTCTGCTCCAAAAAACATGATTACAGTCTGAGCAGCCACCCTTTCAGGAGCTGTAAATGAGCCAGGTTCCCAATCCTTCTGTAGCCAGAGAGCAAACACAGAAGCTGGGGAGCTATTAGGTGCTTGTTGTAGCACAGGAGCCACCTTTGATCCTCTCTTCTGAAGGGGCTCCAGCTTATAATTGGTTTCCAAGAGGATTTGAAGCCTTGTGCTTGGTTTACTAAATGTGCTTGGTAGTTGCAGCCACCTCATCATCAGCTGGGGCTTCTTCAGAGGCAGACCTGGCTCCAAAGAACCCATGAGAAAGCAGAATTCAGTCCTGGGTGCTTCCAGAAGCATCAGTGTCACAGGGTGGGAGAATCAGAGAATAGTGGAGTCAGAAAATCAGAGTCATGGAGTCAGAGAATCATGGAATCACAGACTGGTTTGGGTTGGAAAGAACCTCTAAAGCTCACCTAGTCCAACCCTCCTGCAGTGGCCAGGGACATCCTCAACCAGACCAGGTAGAGGAATATATTGGATAAAAGGAAAGCAGTGGCTAAAGGAAAACTCTGGAGCTGAACCACCTTCCAAGGGTAACTCACCCAGGTCTTCTCTTGGGTGGGTCTCCCTTGGTTTTGTGTGGCTGGAATCCACTGTTCTGTCTGGTGCTTGAGGCTTACAGCTTGTGTCTAGATACTACAGCTCTGAAGGTCACCTTACAACAGCCAGAGCCTAGTAGACACCTGGGTTCTCACTGGAGATGCTGAGAAACACACTTCTCATCCCACTGGAGTGTTAACTCCGGTACCTAAGTGCATCAATATGCATTAAATCATTCAGTGCTGTTGAGGAGAAACATCTAGTTAATGCATTTAGCCCACAACCTCCAACTGCCTCCCATGCCCCCCGGGGGAATCTCTTCTCTTTTTTTTTTTTTCCTGCTCCTAAGCTCCTATCCTACAGCATCCCCACTGACAACTCCTACTCAGCTATGCACTGCCAATGGAAACAGCTGTGACAGTTCCAAACCGAAAATGGGACTTGTGCAAATGAGATTCAGTGTAGCAGGGAAAGAAAAGAACCATGGGGTTGCTCCACTCCTTTTCTCACCCTTGTGGTCCCTGCCTCCTTCCCCATCCTTTTGCCTTTCAGCAGCCAACAGGGTGATGTTGGGACTTCCAGAGGGGGGGTGTGAAGACACCCCAAAGGCACCTGTAAAGGAGGGCAAAGCCCAGGTGAGAAATGGGGCTGAGGGAAGAGGTGATGGGATGGCAGAGAAACCCATCCCCACGTCCTCACCACGGGGTAAGCTCCAAGGGTTGCTGGTTAGGGCACAACAAAGCCACCTTCCAGAATTCAGCTGATTTCAGCCAAAAGCCTTTTCTTTTAAAATTAATCTTCCTTTTGGATCTCCAGGACAAGGGGAATAAACAGCCTAAAATCCAAGGCTGAGCTATTGTTTTCCAATCTGTTTTAGCCTTCATCTCGTTTGGCAGGCTGCTTTAGAAAAGCAAAAGGTTAATGAGCCAATGTGCAGTGGGATTATTGCAGTAAAGATGACAGTGAACCAGTAATTACTAATTAGATGCAGTTTAACAGGAGGAACAAGTGAAATCTCCTCTTCACCAACTGTCAATAATTAGCAGATTTGGTGAGGTTGAAATGTGTCCACAGTTAAAAGGCTGATTTTTTAATGAAATGGCACTTGACAAAAGAGCTGTGTGGAGGTCACTGCCATCGCCCTCGAGATGCTTCCCTATACCATACTTAGGAGGGAAATCAGATGCAAGACAGCAGGAGGTCCCCATGGAACCATTTCTCCCCTGGGATTGCATTGCACGAGGAAAGGGAGGGGAGGGGGGAGGGGAGCCAGAGGGATTCTCTGCAGTAATTTTGTCCAACTTGGACGAGAAGCAAAGGGAAGGATTTGCCAGCTGCCACGGGGGGGAAAAAGAGAAATGAGGAGTGGGAAGTTGTGTGGTAATTCTCTGCTTCTGGGGATGAGGAATGGTTTCTCTTGGGAGTCTGGAAAAGCTGAGGGTGCTGGTCAATGTCTACCCTTGGGATGGAGGTTGGGCTTGGAAAGAACTCCTCTTAGATCCTTCAGGCCTGGCCTGAGGCTGGAAGCTCAGTGGTGTCTCCTAAAGACTGCAGAAGATCCAGGTTGTGCCATGAAGGTTTGGTTTCCTACAGGAGGTGACTCCTGGAGCATCAAGAGGTACCTCTGAGGCTCCTCTGTGCTGATCCAGTTTCTCTTTTGGCAAAGGAAGTGTTGCCATGGGCAGGAGGATCTTGATTTTCCGTGAGATGGGATCTGTGTGAGCTTCTTTAACACCCATGAAGATCAGGCTGAGATCTGTAAGCTCCTGGGTGGTTGAGCACTGATGTGGGTCAGCTAGGGCTGAGGTAGCTGGAAATGTGTCGAGCCCTGTTGTGCCCTCCAGGTGAAGGATGGTGCTTAACAAGGTTTGTGCCTGGTGGTCTTCAATAAGGATGGATTCCTTCCTCTCAGAGGCTGGAGGAGAGTGTCCAAGGAAGGGCAGTGAGGCTGGGGAAGGGTCTGGAGCACAAGTCTGGTGAGGACTGTCTGAGAGAGTTGGGGTTGTTTGCCTTGGAGAGAAGGAGGCTCAGGGGAGACCCTCTGAAGTTGTTAGCCCATCCTTTATATGAAATACTAACCCAAGGAACTCAAACTCCATCCCAACTCAGCACATCAGGAGCAAATGCCCTTCTAGCCAAGAGGAAGAGGAGGGATCAGCTCTCTGGGGCCATCATCTCCACCATCACCAGGGAGGGGTTGAGTCCCCATCCCTGGGGGTGTTTCAGGGGGGTTTGGATGTGGGTTTGAGGGACACAGTTTAGGGGTGAACTTTGCAGAGCAGTTTACTGGTTGGACTGGATGATCCCAAAGGTCTTTTCCAAGCTGAATGATTCCATCATTCTCTGATTCACACTTCAGAGCCCCCCAGGAAAGGTTGGGGTGGTTGGAGTTACAGCAGCTCGGCCTGTTTGCACCTCGTGGTGTAATTTGGAGGCCGGGTGACATCTCTTGTGGGGGAAGGTCACGAGTGAGCAGCTCTCTGATTGATCTGGAGCCTTTGTTCTCACCCTCCCCACCCCAGAGCCTTTGATTTGTGACCTGCCTGGTTTTTGAACTCCTGAGACTGACCCTTTGTTCCACCACCAGCTTTGGGGGGACTCGGAAGGTGCTGAAAAACCTCCTGGGATCTGGCCCTAAAAATAACAACCCAGAGCAGAAGAGCTTGTTCCCATCGGGAGGCAACAATTTGAACCCCAACTGTTCTCTGTGGGCACTGGAGGTGGGTGTGAGAGAAAGGGACCCCCCTTTTTTGTCCTGCCCAGGGGCTTCAGCAGGCTGTGGGATGGGATCTGGTTTCATGTTTATATCCCTGTCCCTGGGATACAGGTTCAAGTATGTAAACTATCTGTCCTGCAAGCACAGGCTCCTGCAGGTGTGTGGGTGCTGGTGGGCATAAAAAAAACATTCCTGACACCAGCTCTTTTGAGGAGTCTTCACCTCCTGATGGCTATAAGCCATTAGGACTCAAAAGAAAGAGCTGACATCCGACAACTCCGGATAAACAGCTAAACATTAACCCTTAAAGTGGCTTGAAAAACACACTTAAAAGGCACTTTGTGGAAAGAAGCCATTTTTTTTTCTTGTTTCAAGGCCTCTTAATTGCTGTCTTTCTTCGGGACACCTTTCAGCAGCACCTCCTGTAAACAGAGCTGCTCCTCCTGAAGCACTTCCCCCAGGGATTCCTGCAGAGATGGCTGTCCCCAGCTCCTCCTGCCCTCCTGCAGGTCTTTGGGTTTGCTGGCTTCTTCTCTAAAGCTTGAGACCATTCCTCTCTCTGTGCCAGCTCACCCTGAAAACTCCATCCCCTTTTTGGTTGGCATCAGCTTCTCTGTTTGGTGCAAATAGGTTTGTCCCCAGATCTTCCCTGACTGTTGCCTGGCTTCACAAGCTGGCATGTGCTTGGGTCACAACACCCCCCTGCAGTGCTCCAGGCTGGGAAATGCCTGCTGGGAAAGGACCTGGGGGTGCTGGTCAACAACTGGCTGGAGATGAGCCACTGTGTGCCCAGGTGGCCAAGAAGCCACCAGCAGCTTGGCTGTGCCAGCACTGGGGTGGCAGCAGGAGCAGGGCAGGGACTGGGCACTGGGGAGGCTGCCTCTGGAATCCTCAGACACTGAGGGGCTGGAGAGTGGCCAGAGAAGGGCCACGGAGCTGGGGAAGGGTGTGGAGCAGGAGTGTGGGGAGGAGCAGCTGAGGGAGCTGGGGGTGCCCATCCTGGAGAGAAGGAGGCTCAGAGGAGACCTTCTGGCTCTGGCAGCTCCTGGCAGGAGGCTGCAGTGAGGTCAGGGCTGGGATCTGTTGTCCCAGATGATGGGACTGGCCTCAAGTCACCCCAGGGGAGGTTGAGGTTGGAGCTGAGGAACAATTTCTTCCCCTCCAGGGCTGTCCTAGGCTGCCCAGGGCTTGGGGGGAGTCCCTGTGAGCCCTGGAGGGGTTTCCAAGCCCTGGAGCTGTGGTGCTGAGGCCATGGGGCAGTGGTGCCTGGCAGGGCTGGGTTAGTGGTTGGACTGGGTGATCCTGAAGGGCTGTTCCAGCCATAAGGGCTCTGTGATCTGTGGTTCTGCTTTGCCCCTCTCTCTCTCTCTCTCTCTGGGCTGTGCTTTCCTGCAGTGCTCAGAGGGCTGTCTGAGCTCCCCTGAAGCTGCCATAGCTCTGAGCCATTAAGGATGTGAGCTAAGGAAGGTGACCAGCTGTCCAGACTTGCCTGCTGTAGCTGACTGCAGAGACCCCCTTATTAATCACATCCTCCAAACACGACCATCTATAATTATCTCTAATTGCTTTTTAAATCATTTGTAACCAGCTTCTGAGGGAGGCTGTCAATCCTTCCAGAGAAGGAAGGGTGGGATCCTGAGGAACTTGCTTCACTCCTTTAAAGCCACAAGGACATACCCAAATCCTGCAATACCCATCCTGTTTTTCTTGACAGCAGGAGAGTTGCAAGGTTGGGTGTTCACAGCAACAAATGATCTTTTCCTCTGTGGAACTGTGGGAATCTTGCCAGGGTGGACCCAGTAGCTTGTTTTCATCAAAACCTGCTACACTCCTTGTGTCCATATCCCAAAGTCAGAGATTTTCCCATCCAGGAGAGGAGAGATGCCTCTCCTGAGAGAAGTCCTCTCCAGAGTGAAGGATAAAAGGCACCTGAGCCCCTGCAAAGGTCTTTTGAGTGGTTCTTCATCTCACAGAAGACACATCATGCCCTGGTCTCAGCTTCTCTCCATCCCACCTTCACTTTGATTCGTTGTTCAGTCCATTGCTTCAGCTCCTTCATCTCTGTGTGGGAGGTAGGTTTGTGTTCCTCGTGTCTTACCTCATGTCCCTCAGGAGGCACTGCAGGGCAAGGTGCTCACTGGTGACATTGCTGGCACCTCCTGGATGCCAGGGAGTGTGTGGAAGGCAGGAAAACCCCTCCTGGATGCTGGAGTGAACTGGAAATGTCTCTTTTCTCTGGAAGAGATAGAAATGAGGGGGGTTTTACCCTTGTGCCTTCAAAGCCTTTATTTGTCTTTCTTTGGTTTTGATTTAAATACTTGAGGTTTCTGGTACTGTAGAAAACCCTCTTTTTTCCCAGAAGACTCCAACACAGCATTTTGCAATGACATGGAGATGGTGTCATGCAGCAGGGGGGGAGTTGACCTTTCAATCTCTGAAGCTGGAAGACCTGAGAGGGCCTGAGAGATCCCCATGCTAACCAAACAACCACTGTTGGTGCTGAGGGTGGTGAGAGGCTGTCCCAGGCTGCCCAGAGAGGTGGTGGCTGCCCCAGCCCTGGAAGGCCAAGTTCAGTGGGGCTCTGAGCAACCTCATCTAGTGGGAGGTGTCAGGGGGGTTGGAATTGGATGGTCTTTAAGGTCCCTTCCATCCCAAACTGCTCTACTGCTGACCCATGAATCCCCCCAACTCCTCCTCTCTGCTCCGGGGCAGACTCAACTGCTCCCCTTTTGGGTGAGGACAACATCCCGAGCCCTGCAGCTGTCTGGAGAGCATTTGCACATCTCTAGACAAACAGCTGTTGGAGCAGGAGGGATGTTCTTGCTCCTCTTGACACAGAGCCCTGATGGCAGCCAAGGTGCTGCTGACACTTTGCCTCGCCAGCAGCGGTGACGTCTGCAGGGGACGGTGCAGAGGTGTCAGCAGATGTGACAGAGTGTGAAGAGCTTGTGGCACTGACACTGTCACTGACACACTTTAGAGCTAAGGGGTGACTGGTGCCACGTTCAGGCCCTTTCCTGGGTGGAGAAGAACTTGTTTTCTGCCTTGTCCTGCAGGGAGATGGAGGTGGGTGCTGGTGGCCAAAGCATCCGTGGTGGGAAAACCTCCTGAGGTGGTAACAGCCCTCAGGAGCCAAAGCAGCCAGCTAGGGCACTGGAAATGAAATGCTCTCCTCAGCTTGTTCTCATCTGCTGATCCCTGAGCTCTCCTCACCAGCTCCAGGCTTTGCTTCACTTCCAGGCACAGCAGAGAGAGCCTCTGAGTGGCTGCTCTGCCAGGGCTTTGGTGGTATCCACAGCCGGAGACTCTGGTTGCTTTGGGTCAGGCTGTGCCACAACTCCACGAGCAATACAAGCCAGGCACTAATGGCAGCAGCACTGGAGGGGCTGGAGAGTGGCCAGGGAAGGGCCACAGCTGGGGAAGGGTGTGGAGCAGGAGTGTGGGGAGGAGCAGCTGAGGGAGCTGGGCTGGTGGAGCCTGGAGAGAAGGAGGCTCAAGATATGTGACACGTGAAGATTCGTGAGGTTTGTCTAAAAATATTGCCACAGGTGACTTGCTAATCCTGGGATACTTATGTGGGAAGAAGATTTTTTGGCAGGAGAGGGCTCGTTAGGAAAACAGGTAAGTGCAAAGCTGGGGGATGGCTTTGGAAGCAGGATGCCAAGTGCTCTTGTAGCTCCACAGTTGCTTGGACTCCTTAACCAGAGGCTGGGGATCTTCTGGAAAACATCTTTCATGATTTAATGGAAAGGTTTTGGGGTGTGATGGGGAATTTCCCACATTCTCATCCCTTTCAGGTCACCTTCAGCTGGCTGCAGGTCTGTAGCATTTCCAAGAGATGCTCCTTAGCAAACAGAGATCCTCTCACCTCATTCCTTAGCCAGGGGATCCGTGGAGAGCACTTGGATTTTTGCTGGTCCTTCATGGTGCTTCATGGTCCTATTTAATGATTGGACTTGATGATCTTAAAGGTCTTTTCCAATCAATTCTGTGAGTAATGAACCATTGTCCTTGTTACACTGCAACGAGCTTCCCTAGGGCTTGGTCAGCTTGGCACTGCCCTGATTTCTGATGGCCCAGGAGGAGAATGGGTGGAAGGTGGTACCTGAACAGGGGCCATCACTGATCCTCTTCACTGGCTAGAAGGGCCAGGAGATCCCTGAGACCACCACGGAATCTTCTTGATTTCTGGAAGGGCTGGGAGATCCCTTCTGGCCTCCAAACAGGAACCATCATGGATTCTTCTTGATTTCTGGAAGGGCCAGGAGATCTCTTCTGGGTTCCAAACTGGAACCACCCCAGACTCAATGACTGGAAGGGCTGGGAGATCCCTCCTGGGCTGCAGACTGGGACCATCACAGATTCTTCTTGATGTCTGGAAGGGCTGGGAGATCCCTCCTGGGCTGCAGACTGGGACCACCACAGATTCTTCTTGATGTCTGGAAGGGCTGGGAGATCCTGGCTCCTGTGGCCACCACCACCTCTCCTCCCTTGCAGTGCCAAAGCAGCAGCAGAAGACGGTGGCGACCAGCCGGATCCTCCCTTCCCCCACCTCCATCAGTCCCCATGACCCTCCCCCCTACCAAAATTGGCTGCTTTCTTCCTTCTCCTTCTTCCCCCCCCACCCCCCAACCCCCACCTCCTCCCTTCTTTTTGGCTGAGCGCTGAGCTGTATGCCAAATCCATCTGCTCCTGTCTCCCCATAGCTGCCTCCCGGATCATTCCAGGATCCCTGGCAGCCAGCCTAGACCTATCTCTTCTCCCTGCACTCTTCGGAGCACATTCCTTTCTACACCTTTTCCCGAGCTGGGATAGAAAGGAGTATCAACCCCAAACAAAAAGCATCTGCTTCCTGCCTGCTTCTGCCTCGCCGGACGCGCTCGTGCGCTACTCCCGTGTCAGCAGGGAATGCAAAACACACACACAGCCCACCACCACCTACCACCAGCAGCACCACCACCAGCCTCCTCCTCCTCCTCCTCCCCCTCCATCCACCACGGGGCTGATGAAAACTTTGGGCGCCGGGAGCCTCTCCTCACACCCTCTCCCTCTCCCGTCGCCGCGGCACCAGCTGTGACCACCGCACCATTTGTTCCTCCAGCCCACGCCAGCATCTCAGAGCCAGTTCTTTATCACCCCAATTAGCCTTGTCTGTGCTGATGAGAGGAGAGAGGCTTCCACCGAGAGGCAGAGACGTGGTTGGGGTGGGTGGGTGTTGGTGGTGGGGGGGGGGGGGGTTTGGAAGCGTGTTGGCGCGGCGGGCAGCGGTGAGAGGAGGGTCCTTTTGCTGGTGGCTTTGTTCCTCGGGATGGATGGAGGGATGGATTTCCCCTCTGGATAAAAAGCCAGTGCTGCTCGTCCCTGGTGTCACCTGGGGGGTGCTGGGTTATCAGCAGTTGCTTCAGTAAGGTCAGGGGACACCCTTTCTTTGATTGTTCCCTTCGAGTCAATCAGATTGGTTGGAAGAGACCATTGAGGTCATGGAGTCCAGCCATTCCCCAGCATTGCCAGGGCACCTCTGCCCCATGGCCCTCAGCACCACAGCTTGGAAACCCCTCCAGGGGTCACAGGGACTCCACTCCTCCCCTGGGACAGCCCTGGACAACCCTTTCTATGAGGAAATTGTTCCTCAGCTCCAACCTCAACCTCCCCTGGGGCAGCTTGAGGCTGTTTCCTCTTGTCCTATCACTTGACCATCTGCTGGAGGGCAGAGGAACATCCTCAGAGCACACCAGCTCCCAGGAGTTGTGATGGGCTATGGCTAGTGTTGCCACATATCTGGTTGAGTTTGGAGATGTTCTTTGGCTGTGTTCTCCAGCAAAGATCTCCCTGCATCCTGTGCTGGTCTGTCAGAATATCCAGTGGTCAGTGTTGTGCTGATGGTCATGGAAACCATCAGCCTGAAGACTTTTGTTTGTTTGTTTTCTCCAAAGCTTGTGACCTCTAGGAGTGGTGGTTCTTCACCACACTTCCCTAAGTGCTGGTTGTCACCTGGTGTCCCTCCTGGACTTCTCTTGCTGAAGGCTCTTTTTCTGGTAGACACCTCAGCACTATCATTCCAGGAAGAAGGTCCATCCTTTAACCTACTACAAGTAGATCTACCTCACTGGGATGAGGTAGGTTGTTTCCTTCCTGGAGCCATGGGAAGGAAGCTGAAAGGGCCTACAAGTGATTGCCTCATCTATCTCCCTCCACCAAGACGAGCTCAATTCTGCTTCTAATTTGAGCTGAAAACTTCCAACCTCAGAGACTCCACACCTTCCCCGAGCCTTTGCTTGCAATACTTTGCTCCTTCCCACCAGGATGCTCAACTGGGGTCCACCTTGCAGAACCTGAAGGAGCTGATCCAAAGCCTGGAGAGGGGCTGTTTCCAAAGGCCTGGAGTGAAAGGACAAGGGGTTTGAAATGAGAAAGGAGTGGATTGAGATGAGAACTGAGGTAGAAGTTCTTTCCCACCAGGGAAAGTTTCCCAGGGAGGCGGTTGAGGCCTCATCCCTGGAGACATCCAAGGTGGGGCTTGAGGCTCTGAGCATCCTGCTCTAGTTGAGGGTGTCCCTGCTTCCTTCAGGGGGTTGGACTGGATGACCTTGAAATTTCCCTTCCAACATGTCTATGAATCCATCAATCAGGGTCAGACCGCCCAGCTCGGGGTCACTTCCACCCACATCCCCCAGCTCCCTCCTTTCCGCGGCCCGGCGGGCCAAACTAGGCCTCGGATTTGTTGGGTTGGTTTTTTTTTCCCCTTTAGAAGCAAAAGCAAGGAAAGAAATGATCAGAAAAGCTGCGTCAGAGCCCAGAAACTCCCAAATTCCATCCTCCCTCAAAATGGATCCCCGGCAGGCAGTCTCCTCTGCTGCACCTTGGGCGGGTGCTCTCCCCGGCCCAGCGCTTCTGCTTTGTGCTTCGGCACCGAACAGCAACGGTGGAGTTGCTAATAATGGCACCAAAAGCAAATATGCTACATCTGTTATGGATAGCAGTACAAAATTAGCTGCTCACACCTCTGACACCCAAGATGTCTTCACTTAAAATACTCGCTGGCTGGCTTTACATAATTTGCCGATTATATTTTAGAAGAAATCCAATTTTTTTTTCCTTTTTTTTTTTTTTTTCCCTTTCTTTTCCTTTTGGTGCAATTACTGTTCTTTCTGGTGCGCTATCTATGCATCATTTTCTTTTTATGTTTATATATTTCTCCTTCATTAGTGCAGTCTGAAGGGTGATTAGATCCCTTCAAACATTTTACAGAGGTTAAACGTTGATTAAGATTTAATTATTACTGTAAATAGCTTGGAATGACATATGGTGCAAAAACCTGACATATGTGCATTTGAATAAATGAAGTGCTATTTCCCATGATGCCTCAGTAGCTGTTTAACAGCTTTGCTGAAGGGTTATGTTGCACCTCATGTTAAGATTGCTTTGATGTTATATTTTGTTGGGTTTTTGCAGCTGAAAGCTAAGAACAGTTTTTCCAGTTTTTAAAAACATTGAATATTTTAAATACCTAAATTGTTTTGCACAAATTTTTGCTAATTTGTCTAACTAGGTTAAACATTTTCAAAAGCATTTGGGTTTTTTAACGTGGGTTCCTAAGCATTGTGTCAGCAAAGGCATCGATTGGATGGGTAGGATTCCTAAAAAGCCCAGTCTCTTGAGGTGACCTGTCCCAGCTGGGAACGGGATCTTCGCTCGCCCCGGGCTCCGGGAGCCCTTGGGGGACACAAAGTGCTGAGGGGTTGGGGAGAGAGGGGAGAGCTTCCCGTGGAAGCAGAGATTAGGAAATGGCTGGAGACTGATGGAGGTGGAGGAGGAGGATGAGTGGACCCGCTGGAAAGCAGCCCTGTGGAGAGGGACTTTGGTATCCTGGGGGACAAGAAGTTCTCCATGGGACAGCAATGGGCCCTGGTGGGCAGGAAGGCCAAGGGGCTCCTGGGGGGCACAGAGTGTGGGCAGCAGGGCCAGGGAGGTTCTCCTGCCCCTCTGCTCTGCACCAGTGAGGCCACAGCTGGAGTGTTGTGGCCAGTTCCAGAGGGACAGGGGAAGACTGGAGAGAGTCCAGAGGAGGCTGTGAGGATGCTGAAGGGGCTGGAGCATCTCTGGTGAGGAAAGGCTGAGAGCCCTGGGGCTGTTGAGCTGGAGCAGAGCAGCCTGAGAGGGGAGCTGAGCAATGGCACAAACCTCTGCAGGGTGGGGTCAAGGAGGAGGGGCCAGGATCTTGTCAGGGGTGCCCTGGGACAGGACAAGAGGTGATGGGCACAGACTGGAACACTGGAAGTTCCAGCTCAAGATGAGGAAAAACTTCTTCCTTGTGAGAGTGACAGAGCCTGGCAGGGGCTGCCCAGGGAGATTGTGGAGTCTCCTTCTCTGGAGACTTTCCAGCCCCACCTGGGTCTGTTCCTGTGTGGGCTGCCCTGAGTGACCCTGCCCTGGACTCCATGATCTCCAGAGGTTCTTTCCAACCCTGAACATTGTGTGCTTCCGTGGTTTTGTGGTTCTGGGATGCTTTGATTCTGGGATTCTGTGGTTCTGGGATTCTGTGGTTCTTTGATTCTGGGATTCTGTGGTTCTGGGATTCTGAGATTCTATGTCTCTGTGGTTCTGTGGTTGAGATTCTCCACTCTGCTTCACAGATCGAGACATCCCGGCTGGAGCCCGAAATCGCAATGGCCACCACCAGTAAGACTGTCATCTACAACAAAGGATTGTAAGTGGAGGCCAACCAGCTCCAGCCCGGAAGATCTGGGGTGGGAAAGGGGGAAACTTGTGATCCCAACTAGGAAAAAAAAAAACCAACCCACAAAACAAGGAAACAACAAGAAGCTAAAACAAATCCTAGAGCTCAGCAGTAGTAACGTCTTACCGCTCCCGGCGAGCCGGGAGTAAATTAACACTTGCAGAGAACTGACACCTCACACCAGTCACAAAAAAAAAAGATATTTAATATTAAAAGTTTTAAATTAGCAGCAACGACAGGAAAAAAAACACCCAACAAACAACAAAACAACCAATAAAATCACATCCAGCCACTCTAGAGAACTAGCTGAAGGGGACCCTCAGAACTTCACGGCACTGCATGGAGGGACGGCCCGCGGTGCCTTCCTCACTCCACATCCAGAGCAATATCCAGCTGCCATATCCAGATGCTGCCTGGACATGATCCCACTCAGCTCCACAGGCACGTGAAGGTGAAGCACCTGAGGGGGTGGTTGACAAGTGTCCTGTCCTGGTTTCCCACCCATCCCGCCCCGGGGATCGAAGGTCGTCGCCCCCGTGGTGTCCATCCCTCCTTCCCTCCCTCCTTCTGCTGGGGGCATCTGCTGTTCTGGGGTCCCAGGTGGGTCTGCAAAGGCTTCTGCCCAGGGTTCCAGATACCAGAAAGCTAACATGGCCACACGTTGAGTAGGAAGAGATGTTGGATCTGCTCTTCTTCACACTGACCTGAGGGATGAGGTTTGTGTCACCTAACAGGCCTTCTGAAGATAAGGTGGCTGATCTTAGCTAATTGGCTAAGCCAAGCTTTGCTAAGCTCGCTGTCTAAGGACAGGATAGGCTTTCACTTCTGGGCAGCCCTGAAGTGGTCAGAAAGTTGGACTAGATCATCTTTGTAGGTCCTTTCCAACTTGATCTCTCTTCTCTTCTTACCTTCTTCTCCTCCTCCTCTTCTTTCTTCTCTCTTTTTTCTCTTCTTCTCTTCTCTTCTCTTCTCTTTTCTTCTCTTTTCTTCTCTCCTCTCTCCTCAGTTATCTCTCTGTCTCATCAACTGCAATTCCTGGGGCCATAATTTGGATTTCTGGTACCTTGCACCCAGTGAGTGACTCCCTGAGGACCAGTTCACACAGGTTCTGGAGATGGTCACCAGCAGCAGACCGTGCTGGGATAGCAGGATCTGCCTCTGGGCTCATGGGATGGGTGGAGCCAGGGTGAGGACAGGCTGTCATCCTTCAAATGCTGATTTTCTGGGGGGTATGGGGGGTGGGGGGAGCAGGGAAACCAAATTGCCACTGACACAGAATGTATTTGATGGATTTATTGCAATGCCCCAAGTGGGGAGGTCTGAGCCCTGCTGTTGGCTTCTCTTGCTCCTCGCTGGAGTCACACCAGTAGGAACTGGAGTCACACCAGTAGGAATCAGCTTGGGAAGACTGATTCTGTCCCCACGCTGGTGTAAATCAGAAAAATTTGCACGAACCCAATGGATGTTGTGGATTTACACACCAGCGTGCAGGGGAGGAGAGGCTGACTCCAGCCTCTCCATACCTGCTGCCCATGGGCCAGCTCCTGGTCCCCAACACTGGTGGAAATTCAGAGTGGGTCCAGGTACAATCGTGGAGCTACTCTGGATTTTTCCATCAGGGAAAGGAACAGGGAGATGAGCCAGTAGAGTCCCTGTGATGCACTAGATGAGATGAATGTATGCCCCATCCCTTCCATGTGACCTTTGGAGAAGCTGCAGGGAGGTGGCATCTGTCCTCTGGGCATTTCCATCAGCAGCTGCCCCACGGGCAGCAGAGAGCAGGATCAGGCCCTGAGTTTTACCCTGGGAGCCAGTGAAAGAGGAGGGCAGAGCTCCAACCCCAGGAGACAGAAACAGCCTCTGGTGTTGGTGAGAAGCCTCCTGCTCTGGTGGCTCTGGGTGGATCCTTTCCCCTTCTCCCATGGGCTCTGTCCCTGCCTGGACCACTCTGCTGCAAAAGCTTCTTCATCCCAGAGATTGAGGAAGACTGAGGGCCCTGGGGGGCAAGAGGATGGGGCCAGACTCTGGGCAGTGGTGCCAGGGCCAGGACAAGGGGCACCCACTGGC
>JAOEGS010021340.1:57979-84153 GCA_025447755.1 Corythornis vintsioides | reverse complement strand
TCCTGCTCGGGCAGGGGGGTTGGACTAGATGATCTTCTAGGTCCCTTCCAACCCCTAATATCTATGAATCTATGCTTTAGTGGTGGACTTGGCAGTGCTGAGTTAACAGTTGGACTTGATGATCTGAAAGGTCTTTACCAATCTAAACAATTCCATGATTCCATGAACTGGAATGCAGGAGGGCAGAAGACTCTGGAGAAACAACCCCACAGTTTTGAAATTAAAAAAAGACTAGGAACAACAATAGATGTACAGGCAGGAAATTTTCCCCCCATGCAAAATGACAGATGTAACATGTTAGTTGTTCTGCAGGCAGCTTGAGTCCTGATTAACCAAGTGACTTTAACAGTGACAGATGGAACAGTCTGTATTCTAGATGCAGAAGTTGAGGTACATGACACTTGCATCCTTTAGCAAAGTAAGGGAAAAGATTGATGTCAAATAATCACATCTGCAACACCTCATGCAGAAGTAAGGCTTTCCCATCTCCTGATCCAGGCACAATGACAAGAAGGTTTTATAGGAAACTGCCATTTATCTGGATTTCATTCAGCCATCCGAAGGTTGAAACAGGCATTTAAGAGATTCAAGATTTAAGAGATTTAAGAGATTTAAGATCTAATCCAAGAAGATGTCACCTAGCCCAACTCCCCTGCAAGGAGCAAGGGCACCTGGAAATAAAGCAGGTTGTTCAGAGCCCTGTCCAAACTCACCTGGAATGATTCCAGGGATGGGACATTGACCACCTCTCTGAGAAACCTGGGCCAGTGCCTCACCAACCTCACTGTAAGGAACTTACTCCTTATCTCTAGTCTGAATCTTCCCTCTTTTAGTTTCAAACCATCACCTCTTGCCCTGGCAAAACAGGACCTACTAAACAGTCTGTCCCATTTTTCTTCCAAGTCTCCCTTTAAGTACTGAAAGGCTGCAAGAAGGTCTCCCCAGAGCTTTCAATTCTACAGACCGAAGACCCCCAACTCTCTCAGCCTGGCCTCCCAGCAGAGGGGTTCCAGCCCTCCCAGCATTGCTGGGGCTCCTCTGGCCCTGCTCCAACAGCTCCCTGGCTCTGCTGTGCTGAGGACTCCAGAGCTGGACCCAGCACTGCAAGGGGGTCTCCCCAGAGCAGAGCAGAGGGACAGGATCCCCTCCCTCACCCTGGAAGATCTCACAAGACTAAAAGCCATCTCAAGTGAGGAGGACATGTAGGGAAAGAAGAGCAGGAAGCAATCCTGGCTTCAATCCTAGTGCCTGCAGTCTCAGAGATACACTGTCATGCAAAAAGGAAGCAATTCTTGCAGAGACAGAACTTAAGGCAAAGCCTCTTCACCAGCTGAATCAGTAATACCTCCTACTCTTATTTGTTGTGCTTCAAACTTGCTCAAATTAATCTTACATTAGACTCCTAAAAGGGCAAAGACTTACATATGGCATAAGAATGCCTAATTGGCTAACCTCAAATTTCCTTCAGCAAGTGCTGATCAGCCCAATTTATGCAAAACAGCACTTTTTTTCTTTGCAACAGAATAAAGAAGCAACAGCAGAAGAAATTTAGCTGAGTAACATAAAAACCTTGGTGACTAATGAGATTGAGAGAAGCAGCTTTACAAACTGTTCTGGTGGGCATGCAAATGTAAGTTCCTTCTTAAAAAAAAAAAAAAAAAAAAGCCTAAATTCCTTTGTAAATCTAGGCCTTACAGGCAAAAGGGTGAGAAATTAATTAGTTTGCAGGACCAGGAGAGTTTTTAAAGAGCTTGTTATGACAAGGCTATTCAAGCTAACATGTTATGTATGCCTGAACAATAACTCTTTAGTCCAGCAGCCAAAAATAATCTTCCCTTCCTTAATAAGTTGAACTGGCAGAATGATCTATACTAAGTGATCTAACAGCCTGAATGTAGCAGCAATACAAAGCTAATCTCCCTCGTCTACAAAATAACATCCCAGTTAATAGAGTACATAAGGTCTGCCCCATAGGGCAGTAAAGCAGGAATGATCTTCATTTATCATGCAAGCATTTAAACTAATGTATTAGAACAAAAAGCACTTGCAGCCAGGTTCCTTAAACTACAGGCAATGAAATGGACCTTAACTTAAGACAGCAAAACCAGGTTTTAAGCTGCTGGAGCCACATGCAGGCAGATTTCTGAAACTGTCCACTGCTGCCAATAAATATGAATGGGATGGGTTTAGCTTCAGTCAGGGATAAATACAGGAATAACAGCCCACATCTGAGAAACTGGGAATTATGTCAATAGAATGGCTTAACTGCTTATCAAATATTATATAAGGCATTAAATTTCCAAAAGTAAATATGTATAAAGGACTTTGGAGATCCGCCACGCCAGAGTTCACTGTGTCAGTTCTTTCCACAGTCACAGGAGAAAGAAAATGAGCATTGGAGAGAAGTGTAACACCATGAAAGCCATTTAGGATTAGTGGGACAATCACCCTCTTAAGGTGCCTCTTGACCACAGGGACAATCTAGGCAACTAGTTTAAGCTGAGTGATGAGTGTCTAGAAGGCCAACATGAGAAGATTAATAGCTCTCTCTATATTTTCGAGTAGAACAATGGTCATAATCTTGCAGGCAAGTAAAATAAAACCAAAATGGCTCTACATACAATGTAGGTTAAGATGTTAAGTCAAAGGGTCATTTCCTGTTCTATCACCTCCCTCCAGGTGAGAATGAGAAGTCAAATGAAGCTTTTGGTTCCAAAGTAACCTGAAGAAACACTGGGTTGCTATGAATCTTCATGAAAACAAGTAGATGATAGAGGGTGTCAACTCTATTTGCATTTTCCTTAAGGAAAAGCCTGCACTGTTACCAGAATTCATAGCACTGTATCAAGGCAAAGCCCAGAGAAAAAGATGCTTTATCAGCTTTATCAGCTTCACAGCTCATGGAATTAGGAAAATGTATTGAAAAAGTAAATTGCACTAGAAAACTATCATCACAACTATTGCACAGAAACCTTAAATGCTGCAGGGTATCACCAGTGAAAGAGTTTGGCTTTGCAGGAGCAAAGCACTTTACTTGAAGGTAAAAAACTTGTCCTGAATTAATTGTGTTGAGCTGGTTCAGCTTCTAGCCACAGTTCCTTGGTTGATCTTCTGAGACCAGATGTTGACACCTGTCCCAAAAGAGCTGCCTGTGACTAGCAAAGTATAAAAATTGATTTGATGATCTGTCATCAGGCCTTAATGACTTTTAGTCATCAAGATGGATCAGGCTAGAACTGGTTACATGCAGGAGTACACAGAATTCCTATCAGGAAGCACGATTTCTAAAATTAAAGCAAAACAAATCAAAACCAACCAACCACAAAACAAAGCCAACAACAACAAAAAAAACCCAAACCAACCAAACAAACCAACCACACACCCAAAGGAAAACAAAACAAAACAAAACCCACAATGAAAAGAAGGGAAATCTCAGATTTATTGGACACTATAGATAAGAGAATTACATCATCACCAATCTGTGTTTCAATTGCATCCAAATCAAAAGCCAATTCATAATAGCCTGACTTCAGCTGTAAGTTTTACTGGCAGCAAAACTATGAAGTAGCTGTTTTCTCTTGAACATATTAGTTTTCACTAGTTAATTAGCCATTTGGACATTCTTACAGACTCTGTGCTGTAAACAGGCAAGACTGAATAATTGAAGTTGGGCACCAACAGTTTTAAAGTTATTTCCTTAGTGAATGGATGCTGGTTGTAAGACACAGTTTTGATAAAAGGAGAAAAAGTTTCTTTAGTCTGATTCATTTGTGATCATTTAATCTGTCTGCAGGGGGCTCAGAGAACCTGTAAAGTGGTATGAGAGACAGAATACAATTCATGGGCTCAAATATGTATCTTTTCCTCCCCACAAAATGTTTCCTCTGAGGGACATTACTGGATCACAGCTGGTCAGAATACTAAATCTTGATTGTCTGGCCAAAAGCCAAAATCCACAGCTAACAGTTCTTTGGTATAAGAATTCATTATTTATTTTAAATAAAACAAAACACAAATCCAAAACAAAACAACAACCCCCCACACACACCCAACTTAAACACAACTTGATTTTTGTGTTGTTGCAAACTATGACCTCATGGCAGTAAGAATGCTAAATGAAAGTGTTTAAGTTGGTTTACAGCCATCTGAAATGTTTGAAGCTCCAAGTGCAGCCCCAAGCCAATATCATGTCAACTGTGCTAAAAAAGCAATAATAGTTTCTCACCTTCTTAGAGATTACTGGTTAAATAACACACAATTGTGATAGGGCTGCAGAGACTGGCTGCCAGCATGAAGTTAAGGTGAAACTGCATCTGCTGTCAGATGAGAAATTCTGACACACTTTTTTTAAAAACAAAACAAAACAAAAACAACAACAACAAAAAAACCCTTCATAAATTAAGCCACTGGAGTTTTCTGAAGTCAGAAGTTAAGGTTTAGGCCCCTCTTGAATCTAGCAGCATATGAATCAAGGCGTACCTTCGAAACACAAATTTAAGCCTTGATGTGCAAGTATTTTCAAGTAAAGTTGTTCACAGCAGTCTGAAAAGGACATCTTTCTGACTGCAGACAAGACCTTCTAAAAGGTGTTTGCCAGCATTAGATAAGACCACTGTATAATTTATTCACTAGGAAAAAAAAATATCTCCTCACTGGACTGTTCAAGTTTGCAGTGTGCTCTTCATTTGCTATTAACAATAACAAACACCAGTCCTCAAAAGTTACACAGAGTAAATAAAATTAAGCTGAAGAATAAGGAGAGAAAATGAGAGTCTCTTGATATAATGCAACAATGATTCAAAAGAGCCTCACTTGTGAAAGGTAAATCTGAACATGCCAAAAGGAATAAAACAACATTCAAAATGTACAGGCAATGTGTGAGTAGAGATTTGGTCTGAAAAGCTGGAATAAACTGCAGAATCAAAGAAAAGTATTTAAGAGAAAAACTGCATAGGGCCTTTTGCATGAGCAAAAGCTAATCTTAAAAATGGCCTGCTCTTCTAGAAGCCAGTGAGACTCCACAACTAAAAACCTGAGAGAATTATTCCCCAAAGGAAACAGAACATTTTGGGGAACCACAATGTAGACAGTCTAAATCAACAACACTTCTGGCCCATCATCTTTCACCTCAGGAGTGAACACCCAGATACCAGAAAAAGAAGTTGTTGCAGTTCTGTAGCCTCTGGAACAGTGTGTGCAGGAACCAACAGATCTGTCTTGATTTCATCTACATACAGTACAAATAATATTTTTGCTATGGGGGTAAGGAGGGAGAAAAGTAAACACAGCAGAATATAGGTGCCAGGAGAGACATGAAGAGGGAAGCAGAGCTTGTAGACCTGCAAGCTTGCTGCAATAAATCATGCATGTTGGGATGTGAAAACACGTATTCATCATATAAGTGTCATGTTTGAGAAACCAAAACAACACAAATCTCACCAGGCAGAGGGATCCAGCAGCAATGCAATAAAACCTCAATACAAAGGCACTGGACTCTACAGAGCTTCACCAGGGCCTAGGGCTGCTCCAGAGCTCCAGGCAGAACCATGGAGTTTGGGAAAGCCTCAAGCAGGGACTTTAAAGAAAAATTTGCTGCAATATAAGCATGGAATAGAGGGGCTCTTCTACAAAAGCTGTGGGACATTTTGTTTGGTTTTAATCTGAAGGGGTGAAAAAAATATTTTGTACTGAAAGGTAAAATTATGCTTATCAGAGGAAGAGGTTAAGCCTGAAATAACTATTTCAGTTACCCCCCAGTATTTAGGGGATTCAATATCATTCCAGACTGCAGAGAAATACAGATGGTCTCTAATACAGAAGGTCAAAAGCAAAGGTGAGGACGATGCATGGGCCAGGAGTTAAAACCAGTCCTGTTCAATGGGAAACTAAATACAAATATTTTTTCTTACCCATGTGATTATGATTTGACACAACTTAAGTTCAGCAAAGCCCATCTACAGTGCCTAGAAAGGAAACCGAAGACCAGCAACAACAGAACCAAACAAAGCAGGTGGTGCAGGTCAATCTGTAGATAAGAAAACCCCATCGCTGCCACCTCATCTGCTCCTGCTCTCATCTTGCAAATGAGGGACAGCCTGGAAATACTTTACAAAATGGCTTGTGGCAAAGGGTATCAGATGACTCACCTACAGTATCCTGAAAACAAAAAATTCCTTCAAATCTCCATGTTTAACAGCTGGTGGCTTTTATGATTGTTTAAATACATGTAATCAGATATGATCCACGAGGCAGTGGGCAGCTGTACTCTGCCACATACGTGCAGAATGGCAATGCACAATTATGAAAGTCTAGCCAGTTTTCCCCTTGAGCTAGACTCCCTGTGAAGCCTCATTTCCATTTATATTATTAGGAAGTACTAAGAAGCATTGTTTAGAATCATTAGCCTTAAAGTAGTTAAAAAATGAACAACTATTCATACACGTTTTGGAGGTGAGAAGGAAATGAGGCATAGACATTCATATGGGGGGTGTCAGAGAGAATGAGGGAATGTGATACTCCCGGGGAACTGAACTTAATATTCCTACATGTTTTGAAATATTATCCAGCCAAAAAATGTGTTTTGTCTTGCTAATGACTGTATCACATATAGTAAAAAAAAAAAAAACAAAACCAAAACTCAACAAAAACAAGCCCTGGTTATATTGTTGGAAAACCTGTTAAGACATAAAATAAAGCTTCCCATTCTGAGGTACTGAAAGCCAGGACACACCAGAAGAGGAGATACCTAAGTTTTGAAAACAATTTCCATTTAGCAGAATCATCCCCCACTTCTGCTTATGCAAAACTGAATGTGATCACCCACAACCTGTACCCTTTACAATCTACTGATGAGTGATAGAGAAATCATGGCTTAAATACTTTGGACCTTCATTTTCAGATCTGCTTAGATCATCACACATCACCTTGCGATTTTTACATCACAGTGATGGATACCACATGAAAACTCACTATGATATTTACACATCTTGCTAGGGAATAAGAAGAAAAGCAGAGAGAGTCTTTTATGCTGTGCCTGAAGTTACTGACAGAATAAAACATCACAAGGGACTGAGCTTCCTTCTCTCAGGGCTTGTTTACTTCAACTGTTTAGCTGGCTGAGTTGAATTTCCATCAGGCATCACTTTTCAGAGCATTGCTCAAAGATGATACTTTTTCTACTCCTGTATTTGTTTTCCTTTGCCAAGACTCTCCTCCCCAAGTCACACAAAGCTCATATAGGTCAGCATTTCTGTGCAAGGAATAAAAAATAAAAACAAAGAGTATCACAGAAATATGGTCTGGTAAGAGCTGTAGCATCATGCCCCATGAGCATGTCCAGAGAAGGGCAACAAAGCTGGGGAAGGGTCTAGAGCACAAGCATTGTGAGGAGCAGCTGAGGGACCTGGGGCTGTTCAGCCTAAAGAAAAAGAGGTACAGGGGAGACCTTCTTGCTCTTGACAACTCCCTGAAAGGAAGGTGAAGCCTGGTGGGTGTTGGTCTCACAGAATCACAGAACATTAGGGGTTGGAAGGGACCTTGAAAGATCAAGTCCAACCCTCCTGCCAGACCAGGATCACCTGGGTCGGGTCACACAGGAACAGATCCGGGTTGCTTTTCAATCACAACCTCCCTGAGCAGCCTGTTCCAGTGTCTGTCACCCTCACTGTAAAAAAGTTTCTCTTTATGTTTACATGGAATCTCCTGTGTTCCAACGGCACCCATTGTCCCTTGTCCCATCATTGGACATCACTGAGAAGAGTCTGGCTCCATTCTTGACACTCACCCTTTACATATTTATTAACATTAATGAGGTCACCCCTCAGTCTCCTCCAAGATAGAGACCCACCTCTCAGCCCTTCCTCATAAGGGAGATGTTCCTCTCAATCATTTTTGTGGAATTGCACTGGACTCTTTCAAGCAGGATGCTTATTATATTGGAGGACAGAAATCTTATTTCTATGACAGTCAGAACAGTAGGTCTCTTCTTCCAAGGAACAATCAATAGGTCAGGCTCTAGTGCACCAGGGGAGGTTTAGGTTGGACATTAGGAAGACCTGGAAAAGGCTGCCCAGGAAGTGCTGGAGTCCTCATCCCAGAAGGAATTTAAAAGACATGTAGATGTGGTGCTCAGGGACATGGTTTAGTGGTGGACTTGGCAGTGCTGGGTTAATGGCTGGACTTGATGACCTGAAAGGTATTTTCCAACCTAAACAATTCTGTGATTCCATAACAATGTCCCATAAGATTTTCCACACAGTTACACACTAAAGCAGAATTTTTATCCCAAAGGTCTGATATATTGAGCTGTGCTACTCTGAGCCACTAACCCTGTTTGAAGCCTGCTCTTGTAAGTTTCAAATGGAGCAATAACAAAAAGGATGTTTTTGTTTTTTTGCATAAAAGGATGTGTGATCACATATGGTCTTTAGAACTGATGTGCTGTTCTTCCTATCTTCTGCATATTGCAGGAGGGGTGGTGGGGGTGTAAATACTATCAGAGCTTAGCAGCATTTTAGGAATCTACTACAATACAGCAGTTAAGAATGCTGTTGGAATAGTAAAATCCTTCAAAAGTTGCAGAAACAGATATATAAAAGAAGGCTGCCTATCATCAGTCTGCCTGCTGCTTTTTAATCCAAAACTATTTATCTATCACATAACACTTTCTCTACATTCAAATCAGACAAAATTCTTCACTATGAGAGTGGTAAAGCACTAGAAGAGGCTACCCAGAGAAGTTGTGGATGCCCCCTCCCTGGAAATGTTCAAGTCTGAGCAACCTGGTCTAGTTGAACATGACCCTGCTCATGACAGGGGAGTTGGAACTACATGATCTTTAATGTCCCTTCCAACAAAACCCGTCCTATGGTGCTATACAAAAAATCCACTTTGTTATCCTGACTCTGTATCTGTCACGCAGAGCATGGCAAGGGAACAGTCTGAGTTACACTAGTAAAGGCTTTGTTATTTCTGCTGCTGTAACATGTAAGGAATTCAGGTGTCACATGAATAGCACCAGAAAGTTTTAACTCCACTGTTACAGAAAGATCAGTACCACAGTGTTTAGTGCCATTTCACACTAAATTTAAAAACTAGTTTAAAGTCTGGTTTTGAGTTTCCTCTAAAAGTCATATTACTAGCCCAAAAATCTTAAGGTTTGGCTATTAGTGCTTCATAGTTGGCTACCTTATTAGGAATGACTAGTTTCCATTAGAGTATTTCACTTCAATTCAGCATATGTGGAAATTATTTCAGGCCAACTGAAGCAGCAAAAGCTGGTGGGGTTATCTCAGACTGGATGATATTTTCAGTACTTTGAGTACCCAGGGCATCTGTCTGGGGCACAGGGACCACACAAGATCTGTGCAACTCTGGAGCAGTGAATATTTAACCCAGGAATCCCAAAGCAGCACAGTGCTGTGTTTAAGTGGGATTCGAGCACCCAAATAATGGAGATGAGAATGCAGGACAAAATAATTGCTTAAGGTAAGAGGCTGTGTGAGCACATGCAATTAAAAGACCATAAATTAAAAAAATTAAAGAAGAAAAGAAAGAATACAAAGCATCTAACAAGCAGAAACACACTTGTTAGGGAACTGTGTCTCCCATGTTTACTACAGCTTGTCTTAGTGGGTTTAAGAAGAGTTGGTAAACCCTCATGCTCAAACTGCTGCAAGAAAAAAATAGCCAAACTTAAGCCTTATAACATCAAAACTTACTGCTTCCATTTCCTACATAGCAGAGAGTGAGTCTGGATGCTCCAGAGTGAACCAGAACAGAAGAACTCAAGGTTTCCCTAGAAAGTTACTGTAACCTACAGTTACTTATTGATTTAGGAACATTTAGCAGCAACACTCAACAAGCACAGCAATTTTCATTAGCAGCAATTATGCTCAAATTGAGTTGATCATTATTATTGGAAGAGACCTCTGGAGATCATCTCATTCAACCCTCCTGCCAAAGCAGAGTCACCCAATGCAGGTTGCACAGGATCACGCCCAGGAAAGTTTGGAATCTCTCCAGAGAAGGAGACTTGTTTTCTTTCCACCTCTTTCTTTTTAAATACAGATACTTACCATCTAACCATTAGCCCAAGCTCCATGAAGTTTTTCAGGTTAGGCAGAGTTTGCCGTAGATCTGGAGTACTCAGCCCATGTTGATATCTAAGCTACAAGAACAGAAAGAAAACAAAATTAGCACCATTTTCCAAATCCCAGATACCAATAAACATAACCTTATGGTCACTTAATTTACTAGGTTTTCAAAGAAAATGTAGGATAATCAAGCAGTTCCAGGAGATCTATTCCCCTTCAAGGAAATGTTCCATTTAATAGTCATAACCTCCTATTAGCAAAACCCACCCAAGAACAGGGACAAAATAATCAGTCAATCTGACTGTTAACCTCATTATACTTTTCCTATTTCCTATCTGTAACAGGAGAGCAGCCTCACAGCTTAATGAAAATACAGCCATTAAGTGAAAAGACCAAATGTCAACATTCTATAGTTACCAATTCAAAACATGTATTTGTGTGTAAGTGTCATCCAAGTGTATCAGTGTATGCTGGACTCAGTAGTGGAATTATTACAGTATTATAGTAATTATTATTACATTACAATAATGATGTATATTAAAATATACACTATAATTACTATCAACTTGTAAAAAGCCATATTGTCACAAAATTATCTAATTCTGTGTTCTAGATACAGTTTACATCAACATTTAAACTGCTGTTATATTCTCATAATTAAACCCTACTTTCAAATAAAATGGTGTGGAATAAGAGAAAGGCTTCAAACATTTATGTGTGTTAATCCAAGTCTTAACTCCCATGTGAGTGCAAACATAACTGAAAAAATTCAATAAACCAACTCCATGCAGACTGCAACTTGTTTTTAACAAAAATTATCAAATGAAGTACACATGTTCTGTCACTGCTGGTAATTATAAACTACCTATTTAAGAATTCCCCAAACTAAAAATATCCTTGAAGAAAATGGCAGAGAGAAGGGATCAAGTCTGTGTCTTTCAAATTTGAATCTCAAAACTTCAGGGAAATTTTGAAGGGAAATTAATCCCTCATGTGGTTAAAATATTAAAAGAAAACCAAAACAAAGCAACCAAACCCAAAACAATAACGACAACAACAAAAACAACCACAAAAAAAAAAAAATTCTGTAAATTGCTTTATCATTAAGACTATGGGAATGAAGGAGTAACAACATAGTTCTCAGGATATGTGACCTGCTCTGGAAGTCAGAGCTGGCCTCCACCACACACCTCCTGTAACTGCATGAATGTGATACTGAAAGAGATGAAACAGGGAACAACCCCACTCTGAGTTAAAATGGGGTTTTAGAATCACACACCTGTTTCCCTAACTCATCTCAGTAAGGTGTAGGCAAGGGTCCTCTGTGTTAGAAAGATTTCTGATTTCTCCCAAACAATGGGCCAATCAGTTTTTAACAGCAAAAGACTCCTGAAAATGGGAATGATTTCTATGCTTGTCTGAATTTAGAAAGAAAAATTGCTTTGGAAGAAAGTCATCCTCAGTACTGCATTGTACAACAGGAGGCCATTTATTACACAGCTTATTATTTCCATATGGACACAGACAAATCATATGGTGGGCTTGGATTCATATTTTCTGCTACAATGACAGAACCTGGATTAAGAAAACCATACAATATAAATTACTAAACTATCACCACATTCTCCTGATGGGATTACAGTGGATTTGGTTAACCAAAGAACGAGCCTGGGGTAAAAGAAATATAAAAAAAACCATAAAACCAAAAAACCCAAACAAAACCAAACCCAATACAAAATCAAAAACATTGCATTTGATCCTTCTACTACAATCAAATGTTCACAGAATACCTCTTTTTACAGTCATCCTTAAATTCTAAGGTTTCAGAGCATGAAAAGAATAGGATTAAGGGATCTCACTCTTTCCAACAGCCAAGATTAGAGGAATGCATGTGAGACTTCTATCAAAACATGAGCAAAAGCACTGTTTCTGCTAAAACACATCTTCATGTTGCAAATAGTAGAAATGCAAAGTACAGCAAGGATGCAAACTTTGTGAAACCTTTGGAAAAGATATGATTTAACTTCATAAACTATATTCTATTCTGGCTTTGTAATAGTTTAAACCCCATAATAATTTAAACCCAAAGCAATTCTGCCTTGTGTCTGTATCAACATAAGCTGATGATGACCTCTTTATGAAACAAACCTATGAGTAAACCCAGAAGCCACTGAAAAACTCACCTGGCTTCTTGTGACAGAAAAAAGGTATTTTAAAATCAGTTGAACCATCAGAACCATGAGTTACTTTCCAGGTTTTAGTTTGGTTCCAAAATTACCTCCCTGTTAAGGCAGCATTAGCTCCTACCTTGCAATGGTCTCTAGTAGTCTCACATACCACAGAAATGAAACTTCTACCTCTGCTGAGTGACAGAACCCATTACATGTAGAGCACATAACATACAGGAGCATGGAGGGAGAAGAAAAAAAGAGGGAGAAAACTATATTTCTATTTTACTTAAAAGAGCAGAACTGTTCCTCTTACTCCTCCTCTGATGGTGCTACAGATTAGACTGTGAAGATAAGGACTGTGATTTTTTTCCACTAAATCAAAGTATTTCTCAAACACCTCCCCTTTAGTTTGGGTTTTAGTTAGTTTGTTTTTCTGGGTGGGGGGGGGTGTGTTGGTTTTTGGTTTTGGGCTTTTTTTTGTGTGTGGGGGGGTGTTTTGTGTTTTGTTTGTTTAACAGCCAACACCACACATACAGGGAGAGTTAGTCCACCTCATCCAATAAATAGTAGAACACTGAAAACCAACAATATCCATCACCTGTGACCTTTTACAGTAGGATTCATAGAAGTACCCAACATCAATTTCAAAAAGAGAAAAATGCAGGGAGAGGACAGATGCTTTGTTCATGAGAGTTACAAGGGTCAGAAAACAAAACCAGAAAGAAGTGATTGTGCGCTGTCTTAATTCTCCTGAAAAATCAGAGTTCACATTGCAATTGTTGTTATTAAACATCACCCATCTCTACCCACCCCACACAGAGTTTCCAAAGGTACCAAATGCCACTTGCAAAAGCAGCATTTTGTTTGAAGATTCGATTGTTCCTTCAGGATATTATAGACCTGGCCATCCAAAGAAAATGTGCCTGCTTGCATTGGAGTGAACAAGTGTCCAAGACTTGTGTTCACATTTACGACCATGTATTCTCCACGGGACACTGAATAAATCAATAATGGTGTTCAAGGAATAAAATATTAATTGCCATTTCCTTAATAATATTTAGCTCATACATACAGCTTTGTTTTCCCAAATGCTGTGTGAAAAGTTACTAGAATGAATAAAACCATGTAGTAAACTGGGGAAAAAAAAGCTAAAGATAGACACTTCAGCCAGGAGTTGAGTCTCCTCTCATGCCAATTACTAGCAACACTTACTCCACAGAAACAAGAGTAGCAGACAAGATACATCATAATTTACAAATAGTTCAAGACAGACAAACTTAAGGGTGCTGATATTTAAGAAGAAAAAAAAAAATCAGTGTGTAATTTCTTTCTATTACACAGAATAACAACTTTTACTGAAACTTTTTCTTTTTGAGATGAGTGTTTTACTGTCTTTTGTTACTTTGGCTTCTATGTTAACTGATATCCCTAGGTATTAGATCTCTAAAGTAGCAGCTAGTCAAGCATAACTTACAAGAGGCACAAATTAATTTTTCTACAAGATTTTAGAAAACAACTCTAGATTCACCAAATTTGATTCCCTTCTTGGAAAACTTGTAACCCAAACCTCTTACAGGGCAAATGCAGCGTGATAAACTTCTGAATTTCAGCTTTATGAAAAGACTTTGAGAAGAAGACAGACATTATTTAAAGCTGTTAGTAGACTGTCTTTGTAAAACTGGGGGGTTTCATTTGTCCCAAGACAATTTCAGGAAGTACCTGTACAGGAGAAACTGAAGAAAGAAGAGATTGAAGTTATATTAAAGACCAACTGTGCCTCTAGAAGACCAGCCTATCATACTAATTGATATTTTATATTATATTTGCTACTTATTTCAACATCACAGAAAACCAAAAATGCTGCAATAAGCTGCACTTAAAGCAGTGGTTCTCAGAGTGAAAGGTAGATGTATTCTTAATAAATATTTAGTTGCTCCATTTTCCAGCTGCATTGCCTTCTGTGAAAGGTTTGAACTTCTACTGGAAGGAAGTTGTCAGCTCTCAGCAGTGAGTCAGCTCCACACCCTGAGCATCTCTAAACCACCCTTGCTATTCAAGCACCTTCCAGTTTTGTCAACCAGACAAGTATACTTAATTAAAATCACGTTGGGCAATGTAAAAGGTTACTACCTTCCTAAAGATGATTCTATAATAAAGCATTCACCAAATCATGGCATGTGTACATTATATATAAATACAATAACAAACAGCTAATGTATGTATAATGTAATACAAATCTGCCCAGGTTCATCTACTGTCTTTGAAAGTTAAGAGATAAGAAGTGTTAAGAGCTATGGAGGTTCTTCAAATAAGCTGTCTTAAGAAACAGTGGTGTCCTGGGGTGCATGAAGAAGAGTGTGAGCAGCAGGTTGAGGGAGGTTCTCCTCTCCCTCCTCCCTGGTGAGGCCACATCTGGAGTATTTTGTCCAGTTCTGGGTTCCCCAGTTCAAGAGAGACAGGAAAATACTAGAGAGTCTAGAACAGAGGGCTATAAGGATGATTAAGGGACTGGAACATCTCTTATGAGGAAAGGCTGAGGCTGTTGAGCCTGGGGAAGACTGAGAGGGGATCTGATCAAGGCTTCTCACAGTCTAGAAGGTGAGGATACCAAGAGGATGAGGCCAGACTCTTGTAAGTGGCGTCCAGCATCAGGACAAAGGACAACAGGCACAAACTGGAACCCAGGAGGTTCTATCTGAACAGAAGGAAAAACTTCTTTCCTATGTCTGGCTGCCCAGAAATGCTGTGGAGTCTCCTTCTCTGGAGATTCCAAACTCACCTGGACAATGTGATCCTGGGCACCCTGCTGGAGCAGGAAGGTTGGACAAGATGACATCCAGAGGTCCCTTCCCACAGCCCCCACCATTCTGTAATCCTGCATTTACATGCAAAGAAGAACAGCCCGTTTCCTATGCTAATTCCTCTAACAGTATTTAATGACTAATCCTACACAAGCACATACATTTACTTTACCCAGAAACCAGAGCACCTGGAGTATCTTTTTTTTTTTTTTTTGTGAGTCCTTTCCAACCATAATTATTCTGTGATTCTGTGACTCCAGTTCTGAACTCATCTGTGCATCATTTCCCAGACTCTTTTCCCAGCCATGTTCATCTCATTTTAAGACACGTGGAAAGCAGTCTTCTAGCTCAGACTATCAACTAATCAACTGCTAATCAACTTCAAAACACCAGCCACTTCAGTGTATGTTACACATGATAGTCAAGTATATAGGGAAAGCTCCAGCTTTTTGCACTCCCCTTAATTTCCACTGCAGCCAACTGTTCCTTGATGTTGCAGCACAAGTGCTTCTCTAGCAGAAGTGAACCCAAGGCACTAGTACACTATGCAAGCTCTTGCACTGTTAAAGCAGTCAAGAGCAATTTTGAATCATTTTCAATTCAAGGAGGTTTTCTTGATAGCATCAGGCATTTAAAAGGACACATCTGCTCCACAAATGTGGAAACCCACAAACAAAAATAGAAGCAAAAGTGTTCTTTCAATCAAGTTTGCAGTGCTGGTTGGAAGCCAAGCATTTACATAAGGCTTTCAGAGGATGTCAGAACACTGGGACAGAAATATAAAATGCAAGTTTTAATAAAATGACATAGTTAATTGTTTTACAAGATCTTGGATGATTTTTCAGAGTATGAAGGAGCACTGGCTAGGATTCAGATGACTAAGCACTGCAATAATGAAAACAGAAAGTGTTGTTATAATGCCTGTTGCTATATAAACAACCTTGGGGGATCAGTGAAATAATGCCTGCTGCTATATAAACAGTTGTATGTGTTTATACCTTTTTGGGGAAAATGATAAAATTGTAGATTATTTTCAGTCTTAATAAACCAAAAGCAAGCAACATGTTAAATCTAGTTAGTTGGTCTAGCTCTGAACAGCAATGTGGGTTTACTGGAACACCACGAAGCTGAAACACTAGCAAAACACACTGTGGTACCAATTAGCTCTTTAGATACCATATCTCAAAACTAAACATTTAAATAAGAAAAAAAAAATAAAAAAATTTCAAAGACTGTCAGTATACATCTACCACAGTTTGGAAGCACATCTAACCAAATTCATTTGTTTGCCTTTTTTCTTTTTTTTTTTTCTTTTTCTTTTTTTTTTTTTTTTTTTGTTATGTTTTATGGGGAAGTAGGAGAAGAAAAAAAAAAGGCAACATAACAAGCACTGGGATTAACAAACCTTCAAGTTTTCAATCTTGCTTTCAGAAGGAGCAAAGAGAGGACTGCCACAGTAGTGACAGTCCTCATCCAAACAAGTGGCAGTGCTCAAATACACAGTTATTTTTATGGAAATGCTGACTTCTGTCTTGATACACCAATGCCTGCCCCCTCTCCCAAGTGGATTTCAGTGCTGTTCAGAGGTCCACTCTGAAAAGCAGATGTTTACATTGCAATTCTAACAGTACTGAACTAACAAGAAAAACAAGTTACATCAACATCCTCGAAGACCAAACTCCTTCATTAATCCACTGGGCACACGTTTAAAGTTCTCAAGCTGACCCAGTGTGCTTAAAATGAAAGCCTTCATTAAAACCATCTTAACAGGGCTCCCATCACAATTTTGATTTTGCTGTAACAAAGAAGGCACACAAGGAGCAATCAAAGCAGTGACAGAAGATAACAATGACATTTTATGCTGTCCCTTCAAAGGATGCTTACAATCAGTTATATTTAAAGCATCCTTAAACTAGACTCATTTCCTCCCCATTTACAAGGTAGTTGCTGCCATGGATAAGATACTTTCTTCCTCTCTTACTTAGATCTGTAACAGGGACAACTGAGATGCTGCAAAGTCAGTGGTCCAAGACAGTCAGTGTTAAGAGTCAGGAAATGTTGATCTCAACATGCCTGCACACATTAGGTCAGCATTGAGCTCTAACTGATTCAGTTCTCAAACCACATCATATTCAGATGGTAGCTTTTTTCTCATGCACTGGATCTTCCCACCCCAAGAAAAGCCCATCTCCTTTCCTCTCCACCTGGAGAATTATTTGCTTCCATCTGAAAGGGAAGGGAAATTCATGCATGAAATCTAAGTACTGGAGTGATTCAACAGTAAACAGGGAAAGTACATTTGACTGATAACAGATCTAATTCCCTTCTGCCTTTTTGATTTGCCTTAGAATTATATTAAGCTGCTTCTTTCCTTCACATCCACCAAAATACCAAGTCTGATCATCACTCAGCAGCCTGGATGCTAATGTTTAGCAACCTGTAATATTCTGCCAAACATTTATGAAGGTGTTTTCTCCCTTTTTTTTTTTTTTTAACCTGAAATGTGATAATAGGCAACATTTAATACTGGATTTTGGTTTCACAGCAATAGTGTTTATTGGAGATAGACCACAAGAAAACAAGGAAATAGGAGTACGTGTTTAAGGACATGCAGAACACACTATAGAACTAGACATGTAGATGAGCCAAAGGCTGCATTTCCTCCAAGGACTCTCACTTGTATTCATAAACCTTTCCTGAGAGTAAACACAATATCCCTCTGGAGAGGTCTCAAATGTTAACCTTCGTGATTTGAGGCTGGTGTCGCAGCAAGGATATGGGAAACCATTGTCAAAGACAGGCTGGGGAAACAGCCACTTTCACAAGTAAACTATTCCTGTAAAATTTGGTGGTTAGTGGGCTCATTATAAAAATACCATATATAGCTCGCCTTGCCCATAAAGGTGCCTCTCATATACCATGACTGTGGCACAAAAAAACCCCCATCAAACGGCAAAAACCCCACATTTAAAAAAGCAATTTAGAAGACAGAGCAGTTATAGGCCTCAGAAAAGCTTTCCCCCTTTCCCCAGTGAAGCACTCAACTAACTAAAACCATGTTTAGTGTTCAGATGTAGTCTTGTTGCAATAGATCTTGACAAGATGGAACCATTAAGTGTAACCTTTCCAGGTCCAGGTCAGATCTTCTCAAACCAGCCTGGTATCACCAAGTGATGTTTACTGGATAATAAGACATGGGAAAACTTACTTCCTATAACCTCACTCATTCTGAGCATTTGTATTAAAAATTATTACATCAGGCACAGAACAAAAGGTCAGATGTGCAAAAGCCAGGGGAAAGATAACCTACATTTTGTACCCCCATCCTAAACATGATGTTTTCTTTATGCATTTAGCAACTTTTTTTTCTGCTGCATGAGAACAGCTGAAGTTTGGTTTTATCTATATACACCAAAAAGACAGAGGTAGGTGCAGTTAACATGCTTGAGGAATAGGATGCCATCCAGAGAAACCTGGATGAGCTGGAGAAGTGGGACCAGGTAAATCTCATGAGGTATCAACACAAGCCAGGAGATGAAGGGATGGAGAACAGCACTGTGGAGAAGGATTGGGTGTACTGATGGATTAAAATCTGGACATGAGCCAGCACCATGTGCTCACAGCCCAGAAGCCACTGGCACCCTGGGCTGCATCCACAGCAATGTTGGCAGCAGGGTGAGGGAGGGGATCCTGCCCCTCTGCTCTGCTCTGGGGAGACCCTCCTGCAGTGCGGGGTCCAGCTCTGGATCCTCAGCACAGCAGAGAAACAGGGAGCTGTTGGAGAAGAACCAGAGGAGCCCCAGCAATGCTGGGAGGGCTGGAACCCCTCTGCTGGGAGGCCAGGCTGGGAGAGTTGGGGTTGTTCAGCCTGGAGAAAAAAAGGCTTTGAGGAGACCTTCTGGAGACCTTTCAGTACTGAAAGGGCACCTTAGAATGAAGATGGGGACAGACTTTTTACTAGATCCTATTGTGACAAGGGGTGATGGTTTCAAACTAAAAGAGGAAAGATTCAGACTAGAGATAAGGAGTAGCTCTTTTTACACTGGGGTTGTGAGACAGTCCTAGGTTACTCAGAGAGGTGGTAAAAGCCCCACCCCTGAAAGTATTCAAGGCCAGGTCAGCTGGGGCTCTGAGCTATATGATATAAATTGAACATACTCCTGGTCACTGGTCACTGTTGGACTAGATGACCTTTAAAGGTCCCTTCTAATCAAAAATATTCTGTGATTTATTCATCACCTTCATATTTTGATAAATCCACTCCAAAATCAGGTAATTTTCCCATTTGGCATTAGTTCAACTTTACCTTATACCTTAAGATGTTGCAGGAAAGGAACCTACTGAATTATTCCAGTGTGGACAAACCAAGCATTCCATCAGGTACTGCAAACACAAAGTCTTTCAGCCATTTGTTCTTTCATGCTACGTTAGGAAAACTCTTGCTTTAAAACAGGTAAAACTGAGTTTCTGGCAGTATTTCTGAAACATTCAACCAGGTTTGTGAAACCTGCTCCTTCAAGACAAAAGGCTCTTGCTTCATAGAATCATAGAAAGGTCTGGGTTGGAAAAGACCTTTAAAGATCATCTAGTCCATCTAGTCTCTCTATTATAAAACTTACCTCTTTTAGTTTAAAACCACCACACCTTGTCCTGTCACAACAGGCCTTGTTTCAAGAAAGCACTACTCAAAGAGTAAGTGGTTTGGCCCACACCACAGAGCCACATATAGGAAGTATTGGGTGATTCTCAGCTCCCAGCCCCATGTTTCACCTAAGCTCAACTACTTCCCACGTATCCATTACACTACTTTTAGTAGGCAAAGGAGATTGACTTTTAAAAAAGATTAGATTTCAAGCCAAATGAGAAAACCTCTCATTTGAGAGGTACAGAAGCAGTAGTTTAACCTCTTTAAGACTTACTTCCTATCACAATAACACCATCGTTCAGTGAAGACTAAAAGGCACCACAACACACCAATACTGGAAATGTTTTCATATAATTGACAGTATTGACAATTAGAGAACAATTTTGGTTGGAAGAGATCTTTCAGATCATCAAGTCCAACCACTAACCCAGCACTGCCAGGTCACCATTAACCCATGTTCCCCTGCACCACATTTCCATGGCTTTGAGACCCCTCCAGGGATGGGGATTCTACCACTGCCCTGGGCACTCTGGGACTGGCTTTGACAACTCTTTCAGGGAAGAAATTTTTCCTAATATCCAATCTAAACTCCCCCAGTATAATTTGAGGCCATTCTCTCTTGTCCTTTCCAGTTGCTCCTCCCCAAGCTTGTAGCATTAAATGGGGTTGTTGTTACCCAAGTGCAGGACTCACACATGGCTCTGTTGAACCTCATCCCATTGATCTACTCTGCTCTGATCCAACTTAAAAGTTGAGGTCAGGGAGCATTACACCAAGATCTATTCAGAAATGGCCTTCCTGAAATCAACTATCAAGTTATATTTGCTAAATTGTACCAGAGCTCTTTTTTTTTCTTTCTTCTATTTACACAGTATTAGCTCAAGAAATACTCATAGGAATTACCCACAAGGCCAGCAAATACAGCTACAATAGCCCTTTTAAGTATTTCCAGTCTCTTGAAAAACTAAATGCTTTAAAGCTCTGGATTTCCAAACATTCTGGACTGATCAAAACAGAAATGAGCCAATATATATCAGAGACTTTTATTCCTTTTGCTGGAGAACACTCTTGCTCTAGATTTCAACCACAGTATATAATAAGACTGAAAGGTATTTATAATGATTAAGCAGCTGTCATAGCCAAAGCTTTCAAAACAGGATTTGTGCCCTGATGTGCCAAATCCAATGTACAGAAGAAGCACAAGACAAACCCTGTCTCACAGAGCACAAACCATACATATTAAAATACACAACAGAAGAACAAAGTAAGTGGGTGGATGGAAAAGGAAAAAAAAAAAGAAAAATTTACAGCTTTTCACCTGCTTGCTAAAGACAAGTAAATGTAATTTTTATGCATTAAAGAAAGCAAGGTTTCAGGAAACAATATGCATTTTAGCATAATTCTTTTGACTCGTTAAAAGATGGCAACATGGAAGAAAGTGAGAATGCTCCTGAAGGAAGAGACAGGTTCCCAAATGAGGCTCATGAATTCCACAGGTGTTAACACTCTGAAAGTCATACTTTGTCTCTAGAGCTCACACCCCACTAGTGAGGGAAGATGACACATTGTGCCATCCATGGCTTGTTAACAGACTTCCCACTTTCCCATCTCAATTTCAAAACCAAGTGCTTACATCTATACACTCCAAAGCAGTTTAAGTTGGCAAATCACATGTGTTTATGTCAGCTTAACTGTATCAGGAATCCATTTTCCTTTTGATTACTAAATTTTGGTTCTATCTTAAACACATGCTCATTTATTTAATATAAAACCCCCCCAGCAAATTAGCAAGCTGAAGAGTTTACCCACAGAGATGATGACAGCTACACTGTACACAAATGATCTAACACACAGAGCGTGCTTGCAGAGGGTGGTCCCCAAAATTAACTGGGAGGCACTGAGATGCCACCTCTCCTATTCCACCCAACCATGCTGTTCACTCCACCTCATCTGCTCCACATTCTCTGCAGCCAGAGGCTCCAAGCTGCAGGTGTGGGGATTGATACAGGTTGGACAGCCAAGATCTGCTCCACCACAGAGCAAGTTAACAGTGGCCTTTGCTGGTCAGTACAGGGAAGGATAGGCAGGCTTTCATCTGAATGAAAGGGTGACTGTTGTTACAGCTAATCCAGTCTCATTCCAACCTATTTTATCTTGGCATGGGCGATAGGAAAGGAAAAAAAGAAAGCCTTCCAACGAGTTTGCAAAAAACATATGTAAATTCCCCAACTCTAAATGATCTGGCTGTGTATCAGCCCATTGCTACCCTAGGAGACTTTAAGGAATGAAACCTCTCCTAAAAGCTTTTGGCTCTACGCAGCTGGAGAAGGTACCTTGTGGTTTTTCAGGTGCAGTCCCTTCCTCTTAACATTAAAATGAATGCTTGGCACTTTGCAAGATGAGGACTCGACTCTGGCTTCAACCTGTGCTCTTTCAAGAACACTTTTCCCCATGCAGTTAAATTGGCCACAAATTCAGACAGTGCATTCTTTCTGAACTGTACATTTTATGGTCTTAGTTTAGGGGCCTCATAAAAGCTGTAGTGTGCAAGTCACAGTATCCTACACTTGGAGGTTCATAACCACTGCATCTACACTGATACCCACAGAACTCCTAAAGACACTTCTGCTCAGTAGTGTTTATTGCCAAAACAAATTTTGAGCCCTAACATTTCAGTCGTTCAACTTCCCATGGAAAAGTTTAATAGTTTCTATTATAAAGTTGATTTTCTCACATGTTTGATAGACTAATAGAGCCAGAAACTGAACATCTTGCCTCATTTCATGTTTAAGAGCTAAATTTAAGTTTCTTACATATGGCACTAGCACATAAGCATTCAACTTTTATTCCATGCAGCTATTAGAAAAATACATCAGCTTCACTGCAACTAAAATATGCCAAGAAGTATTTTGCTTTTCTTCTTGCTTCTGTGAATGTTACTTAACTTGTGTGTTAGACAAGCAACTGAACTGAAAAGTACCATTCCCATGAGAGCAGCATTGGCTGATCAACATCTCTAGCAGGTTACACGAAGCACATAATCACTGTCTGCCACCATGTGGACACAGTGACTCTGGGCACACGAAAGGAGGACTAGACATATGTTACTTGCTTGGATCTGTACTTAGGTGATGTGAAAACAAACATCCTTGGGGGAGCTGACAAAAGACTGCCTGAGTAATTCTTTTTTTTCATGTTTCCATGTCAAATAGCAAAGTTCATCTGTTGCTAATGACTGTCAGATGACAGCAGAACTGTTCTTTGGCCAGGGCTGGGCAAATCATGCCAATTTGAATAGAAGAGTCTAACATCACTCAACAGTTGTCTATCAAAACAAATCAAGGCTGCATCAGAAGAGATGCCTCCCCTCGTGAGGCAACTGGGAACACACATTCAGCCTCAACAGAAAAATCCAACTCATGCAGTGGAACAAATCAAAAAGATTTCACAAAACCTGGAAGTGATGCCTGGGAAGGTGTGCTCTGTCACCAACTACAAAGACTCCACAACTAACACCAGCAGTGAACTGGGATAAGACCAGACACATTCCCTCCCAAGCTCAGCTCTAGGAAATCAAGGAGTTGTAGAACACTCCAAATTATTTGACAGCCAATTTTGCAATTCTCCTTTCAAGGGCCAGGAACTTATACATGGACAGAGCATCACCATTCCTGAAGTTGTGTCCACTGAAGACAGATGGAGATCGTGACCAAGGTCACAGCAGCAACAAGACTAAAAGAGGCTTTGTGGTGATAATAGTTCTGACTTAGTTTATGCTGAAGCTAAGCTGACATTCAGAATAAGAAATTCAGAATAAGATCAGAAGACAAATAAACTTCCACTCTCTTCAGTGGCTGACCACTTGACCATTCATCATTTGATACTCAGAGGTGCAAATAACTTGATTGTCACAAGCAAGAAAGTAGCTGCAATAAATCCCCTTCTGAATAGAACCAGAAGAAACTGGCTCTATAGCTATAACAAATTATCTCCTAAGTAATCTTGCAACTGGACAAGGAATAGTGCCTGCAAGAGACAACCTCTTGAATACCTAGAGGAACTGGAAGTTTCATGAACAAGATGGTCATGCTCTCTTCAACATCTACACATCATATACATATGGGTTAGGAAAAAAAAAAAAAAAAAAGACCAAGACAGTAAAGAAACCACACAACAAAATATTTTATACCTTTAAGCCAGGTACTCTCCAGTAGTGACACTGTATGAGTTCACAAAGGACTCACCTCAAAAAGAATGGTCATTAAAATAAGATCATGTCTTCATCTATAGAATGAAGAACTGAAGTGTAGGTTATGGTGAGTCACCCCTCTGCAGGGCTGGGTCCAGCTCTGAGTTCTCAGCACAGCAGAGCCAGGGAGCTGTTGGAGCAGGGCCAGAGGAGCCCCAGCAATGCTGGGAGGGCTGGAACCCCTCTGCTGGGAGGTCAGGCTGGGACAGTTTGGGTTGTTCAGCCTGGAGAAGGCTCTGGGGAGACCTTCTTGCAGCCTTCCAGCACTTAAAGGGGGCTTTTTTATAAAGATAAATGGGCACAATCTTTTTAGCAAGGCCTGTTGCAACAGGCCAAGGGATGCTGGTTTTAAAGTAAAAGAGGGGAGATTAAGATTAGAGATAAGTAACAATTTTCTCACACTGGGGTAATGAGGCACTGACCTGGTATGCCAAGAGAAGTGGTAAAAGCCCCATCCCTGGAAACATTCCAGGCCAGGCTGTATGGGGCTCTGAGCAACCTGCTCTAGCTGCAGATGTCCCTGTTCACTGCAGAGGAGTTGGACTAGAAGACTTGGAAAAGTCCCTTCCAATCCAAACCATTCTATGATTTCATAATCAGGCCCAAGCTATCAAGGGTCTGGGAATAAAGCAGCAGCAAAGCTGTTTTCTTTAATCTTTATTTCTTATTCTCTTTTCTTTTTACAGGTCTGAGATCTGAAACTCAAAGCCACTGCTGTATCACCTTCTCAACCTCTATAGTTAAAAAAGAACCAAAAAAACACCTCCAAAAACACAAACAACAAAACACACAAATGAGAAAACACATTAAAGAATGGGGGGGAGGGAAATCCTAGAGCACCAAGACCACTGTGCCAGAACTTGAGAGTTAAGCTTAGCAAGGTCCAATCTATGTCCTAGCTGAGCTGTATGCTACATGCATTCAGAGTGACAAGAGCTCTCCAAGAGATGCTGGCTTGCCCATGCTCTGTCTTTACCACCCACAAAAATCCCTCACAACACTTCAGTGAGTTCCTAATATTCATCCACTAGATCAGGAGGCTTTCACAGTGTAATCTTAACTCCTTCACTGTGAAAAACCAATGCAAGGGTCCATTTCATCCTCCTGCTAAAGCCTCATCTTCCTCAAATACTCCACATACATCAAAACTTAGAAGCTGCAGTTTGTGGGGCCAGCTACCTACTGAACTATCTCCCAGTACCTAATGCATTTGAGAGCTGAGAAGTCCACTCCTGGTTTTAGCAACCATGTTTTACTTCACCTTTGACAATGGAATGACAGTATTTTTTTTTTTGTTAGTATTATTAGACATAAGTCACTAATTTACCTTTGAAAAAAAAAAAAAAACAACAAAACAAACCCAAAAACATTTGAATGTTCATTAAAAAGCTGAAATCTTAACTGGAAATTTATGGTCTTACCTAACATAATCCAACTTAAAAAAGCTACCCTGTGAACTTCGTGAGGGATTCAATTTTACAGATAGAAAGATGGGGATTGAAACAATTTGTGCTCACATACAGATGGAAGTTATTATGAACTCTCGGAATTAACACACATTGTTTTGACTTTGGAATGTAACAGCAAAGCAAGTTTCTCCAAATAAATGCTCTACCAAGCTAGCACGGAGCTGCTTCTAATTCCAGCTGAATTCTCTTGAGTGCAAGATGTGGTTTTCATTGTTATTATCCTGCTGTTTTACAAAACAGTACCACTTTATCTCTAGAAGAGTTTTTATTTCAGTAATTTTACTTAATATGAAGCCAGCCTCACTTCTTCCCCACTCACGTTTCTTCTTGTTGCCAAAACTCCAGGTAATTGTGAAAGGATAAAAAAAAAACCCAAACCAACCAAAACCAAACCAACAACAACAACAACAAAAATCTAACAAACAGACAAACAAAAAAGCCAAATCAAAACAAAAACCACTCTGTGAAACCAGGGAAGCTTATATGAATCTTTTCAAGCATTTCTTTTAAATTGATAAAAGTTCTTCTGAGCTCTGGTTGTCACCCACACTCATCAAGAGTTGCATGAATGATTCCATTAAATGTACTGTGTCCAGTTTTGGGCACCCAGTTCAGAAAAGACAGAGATTTACTGGAGAGAGTCCAGCACAGGGCCACCAAGATGCTGGAGGGAGTGGAGCATCTCCCTTATGAGGAGAGGCTGAGAGAGCTGGGGCTCTTTAGCCTGGAGGAGGCTGAGGGGGGA